>CAJNDV010034961.1:10582-26317 GCA_905221635.1 Symbiodinium sp. CCMP2456 | reverse complement strand
ACCACGACTACGACGACGACTACGACTACGACTACGACTACGACTACGACTACGACTACGACTACGACTACGACTACGACTACGACTACGACTACTACGACGACGACGACTACTACTACTACTTCTCCTGCTGCTGCTAGTGGTTGGGCAGTAGTAGTAGTAGTAGTAGTAGTAGTAGTAGTAGTAGCAGTAGTAGTAGTAGTAGTAGTAGTAGTAGCAGCAGTAGCAGCAGGTAGCAGCAGTAGCAGTAGCACTAGTAGTAATCGCACTGCCGGTCTGAGTCGTGTTGTTTGAGAGAGCTTGGAGGTGTAGGCTTCAGTCCGGGGAGCTTGGGTTCAGCGTCCAGGGTTTCAGATTCCGGGGTTCAGTTAGCTTTGCTCGTCGAATGGTGAACCCAAAGCAGGAAGAAGCCATCCTAGCAGTACCACCGAAATCTAGCCAGGTTTACACACCGCGTTTCCCACCATGCCCTGCAGATCCTACGTGAAGTTTCGAAACTGAACCTGAACCCCACATTCAAAATCCCGAGCTCTATACCCTCAACTGTAGAAGCCTTTTCCCTCACCACAGAAGTCTGAACGCTGAACCACAAGACATGAAGCAGTCTGTCCTTACCAAAACCTTTATACCAGCTCGCGAGGAAAGTGGTGGCTGCTTCCTTCGTTTTCACGGCATCTCTTTGGGTATTTCCGGCTTTCTATGCCTTGGCGCATGGCAGCCATCACGAAATGGTCAAACACAAGCTCCTCGCAGGCGAGGGGAAAGGGAAAAGAGGTGACAGTGACAGCTATACTGCTTAATTATGGCGATGCAGATGCCGATGATGCCCCTGTTGAGGAGGATGAGGGTCATGCTGACACTCACGGTGTTTCTGAAGTGGCCAGCACCATCGATCTTCCGAAGCCTCGTTATTGTTCATTGTACCTGTATATATATATATATACACTAGGTCAGTAAATTATAGTACGTTAAAGTTTAGCATCATGATGTATACCAGCGAGCCGATCGATCCGACCATGTCCGACTTGTCTTGAAGAGCACGATGATGGCCTTGCGGCATCAGCTGCTGCCAACTAGCAAAGCATGTCGAAGTGCCTTGTGTAGCATGCCTTGGAGCCATGGGGTAGGAGAAAACAGGGCCACAGTATCATGCCGAGCAGAACAGAGCAGTTCGGGTACGGGGCTCAAGCACGTCTCGAACTTTGGTCCCAAACACGACTTTATGGTGTTTAGCAAGTGGTTCGGTGGTTCGTCGTGCGTTTCAGTTGTAGCTGTGCTGCTGCCGATAAACATTCGCAGACATCCAGTATACGCTCCGCACTCAACACCAACTTCCTCAACTGTACTGGGCCCTGTGTTTTCCGAAGCCGTAGTGCTGAGCTGCAGGCGTATCGGTCCTCATCGGTACCTTTCCCATGTTCATCATTTCAGACAAAGGCCAGGGACACGGCGATTTAAGGACACCTAGGTGTTCGGACTGAAGATTCGGGGACGTGGCATTGGGGTTTGAAGAGTGTGGAGTTTGCGGTGCAGGATACTGCAGGCTAGCTCAAGCTCCAGCAGAAACACCCAGACGAGTCTAAGTCTTGAACTGTTCAGTTGATGACCCCACAGAGGCTTTAACCTGTTGCCACGAGCTTGCTGAAACTGCATCCAGTGTTCTTCAGTAGAACACCTTTCTTTTTTTGTTGTTGACCTGGGGTTTCTTGTTAGGAAAAGTGCTACACCCTGGGAGTGTGGGAGGTTTGCGGTTTTTCGGGTGGTTTGGGGGTCCAGAGGTTTTGGGGCTTCAGGGTTGGGTGGGACTTAGCTTCCAAGCCCTTCAGAATCAAGGGAAGCTCGGAAGCCGCGTGCTGGCTCTTTAAGATTCTTTAAGGGTGAATGGGGTTCGGCTCAACGTTACTATCTCATCACGGGGTGTCGGGTTTTGGTTTAGGATGCGTGTCAAAACCGGGGTTGCTGGCTTGATTACAAAGCTTGTCGGCGATGCTACGTTGAAGATGGCATGCCTTTTCGGCGGGGTGAACTCCAATCTGACCCTATGGCACTGTCGAGATCAAAGCATGATGAGCCCAGTACAACAGAGGATTTGCAACCAGAGATACCAACTAGAGATCTTTTTGGAATACAATCTGTAGATGTCTGAACCGGGTGTTTCGCATTGTGCAGCCTAAGATGGCCGAAGCCCTAAACCCTCCCTAAGCCCCAAATCCCGTAAACAAACCAAACCCTGATGCCAAACATTTCTGGCTTGTACTGTACTACGTATTCCCTCAATCCGATACTATCCTCTTGTAGTCCGCATATACTTCTAGTACCATCTAGTCCCAAGACCTATTGAAATTATTAATATTGCACCCAAAAACCCGACACGACTTTTTAGGGATTCTGCCGGTCAGTCATGAGCCAGGTGACTCTCCGCGCCCTGCTCCCATTGGGCCCCCTGTGGGAGGCTTCATTAGGGGTTTAGGGTGTTATAGGGGTGGTTGTCAAAATTATGGTCCCTTGTTGGGTCCTTATTATAATGCGGCACCTAATTTTTAGGGTACCCCAAAAGGGACCATAATTTTGACAGCTACACATAAGAGTTTAGGGCTCAGGGTTTAGGACTTCCAAAGTGGAAAGAGTCCCAGAGGCAGGATTCCAGACAGAGGTATGAAGATGGGGCCTGACCCTGAATCCATACACATCCTACTTTGGGAACTTTTGATGCGTCTGGGCCCTGCCACGCATACATACATGTATTCATGCATGCATGCCTGCCTGCATGCATACATATATACATGCATGCATATATACATACATATTTGCATATATGTATCTATGTCATAAATATATACATACATGAATAAATACATAGATAAGTGTGTGTATATATATATATATGCATACATCTATGTATGCGTGTGTCATCTAATCATGTGGGACGGAGGAGTGGCTGCTTCATCCGCACTCTCGAGTTTCCTTTCGAAGCTCCCGAAAGTCGCAACATCGGCGTAGTCTTACAACCTCTGCTTTGATCTCAACCGCAAACCAGGGCCATGTCCACTTAACCCTACACCCTGAACCCTAAACCCCTAAACTCTAAACCCTAACTGAACCCTAAACCCTAATTGAACCATTAACCACTTACTTAAACCCTAAGCCCTCACCGAACCCTAAGCCCCTAAGATCCTCCTAAAGCCCCCGATCCTCTCCTCCTTCCTGGGCGACGGGAGCTTAGGATCCAGGGTTTGGGGCTCAGCATTTGAAAGAAAACCTCAAAATCTGAGCACGACAGGGGGATTACAGTCTGAGTTCACATGAGTTCACATCTATAGATGTATACACACACACATACATAGATGTATTATGCATACTTCCATTTTTTGGGTTAGTTCGTCCCAAAACCCTTTTCCAATTACAAAGGCCCATGCGTCACCCCCGAACACTCAGCCCGAAGCCTTCTTGCACTTCAGGTTTAGGGGTTTAGCGTGTTCGATTTGGGATTTAGGATTTTGGGTTTAGGGTTTGGGGTTTCGGATTTGGGGGTATAGGATTTGGGGTCTAGGGTTTAGGACTTGGGGTCTAACTTAAGAACCCCAAAGCCACTTTTTTTGGTAGGTTCTTACTGTAAGCCCTAATATGGGATTTATAGGGACCCTACAAAAAAGTAGGTTTTGGGTTCTTAAGGTAGGGTTGACCTAGTTGTAGAGTAGGTAACCTTTAACCTTTTTCGGGTAGTATATCCCTATGTAACCCCTATAGAAACCCAAAAGGTTAACCTTTAGTTCCCCATGATACCCGACAAGTCAGTTGAGGGTTTAGCTAGGCATCGAGATTCGCAGGCGGTCACCGGGTCCTACCATGGTCTGTGGCCAAGAACGCAGACTGGGGGATCGTCATGCTGATGCTTGGCCGCAAGATTGCTTGCGGTTTAGGGTTTTGGGTTTAGGGTTTGGGGTGTAGGGTTTAGGGTTTAGGGTTTTAGGGTTTGGGGTTTTAGGGTTGGGGTGCGTTGTTGTTTGGCTGTCGAGTTTAGGTCTTATCCCGACTCTGACGACATGACTAGCCAGGCCATCATTATCAGTATCGTTCTTACGGTTTGAATGCTCAGGCTTCTTGTTGCCATGGTGCTGCTTCGCAGCGTCATGAGTCTGGTTGTTGTCCACCATCTTATCAGTTCAGCTAGCAGTCATCGGCACTATTTGTGAAGGCTACAGGCCAGCATTGATGATGCTAGGGCATTCTGGCAGTCCCTAGGCCGTACACTGGCCCTACAGCCTTTGCGCTGGGAGTCAATCCTGAACCCTAAGCACGGTTTAGGGTTTAGGGGGGTTTAGGGTTTAGGATTTAGGGTTTAGGATTTAGGGTTTAGGATTTAGGATTTAAGGTTAGGGTTTGCGGATTTAGGGTTTAGGGTTTAGGGATTTATGAATTCGGTTGTAAAAGCCAGACCACGAACCCAGACTCCCAGGCTGTAACGAAGGGGGTGCGCTGCGGCATATGATGGCTACAGCCATATATTCTATTATAAGGAACCTTACGGAAAGTCTTGGGGGATAAGGGGTTTAGGGTTTAGGGTTTACGGTAAATTCCGTAAACCCTAAGCCCTAAACTCCTTATATGCCCCAAGACCGAAGACCCAAAGGCTCCAGCCTTACATCCCAATCATATTCAAACCGGGGTTTAGGGTTTAGGGTTTAGGGTTTAGGGTTTAGGGTTTAGGGTTTAGGGTCAAACCCCAGGAAGTCAGAAGCAGGAAGCTCTCAAACCTGACTGAGGAGTGACCCTAAGGCCCGAGAGCCCTAAACCCTACACCTGAAGCCCTAAAGCCCTAAACACTCCGCTCCCTGAGGGTCGGAGGCGGCCTGGCCATCGGGTCGCAGATGCAGGAAACTGGCCTGGCCGACGTCATGGCGGAGCACTTGGGTTTAGGATTAGATTCTGCATAGTTTCGTCAAGCTGGATTCTGCATAAGGGGGTTCTGTATAGTCTTCTCTCAGTTTTCTGGTTCTGGTTGGTTTTCACTTTACGTAAATAGTTGCATGCTCAGTTTGCTGTTACGTTCGTATCTACATCATCATTGCTCAATGGCTTTGGAGCCAGTACGACAGCTGCAGAAGCTCATTTTCGGCTAACCATCTTGGTGCCTCTGGAATTTGGGGTTTTGGGGTTTAGGGTCTAGGGTTTGAGCGGCTTAGGGTTTAGGGGTTGGAGGGGATTGGATTTGCGATTTCAGGCTTTCGCGTTTAAGGAAGAGAGCTACGGTCCATCAAGCCGACGGAAGATTGGCCCTCGTCTAGGAGAAGCTTAGGTTTAGAAAGGGGCTTGGCGGGTGGAGTCCTTGTGCACACGGAACCCATGCGCTGCCTATGCCCTGAACTATCCGAAAGCTCCATCTCTCAGGCAGTTCGTCAGTTCCACTGGCATCAATGATATCTGGGTCCTCACTTTCGTCACCACCATGTTTGGGCCTCAGTTCGACGCAGAGCGCTCAGCGTCTTGAGGTAAAGCGGCATTCAGCAATCTTCTGGTCAGTTCCGGCATATTAGTGGAGCGTACAGTGCCTAGGACGAAAAGCTCGATTGTGAAAAGCTAGCCGCAACAAGGAGACCCAGACCAGTCGCCCCAACCATGAACGATGCAAGAGACCTAACCCCTGAGCCACTGCGGGTGAGCGACGCGTCAGCCAGGTGGGGTTCTCGTGGGATCGATCGCTCAGCTCTATGACTTGAAGCTTCAATCGATGTTGGGTGTAGGGTTTTAGGGCTAAGTTTAAGGTAACATCTAAATCTAAATCCTCATCCCGAAGCCCCAAATGCACCCTGAACCCTGAAGCTCAAACTCTTCCCCTGAAGCCGGTCAGGCTAACTATCTTCGTGACAGAGATCACGTCCAACACAGCCACTACAAGTATCATGGACTCCCGGCAGCATCAGCCCTGGAACCGGCAGAAGCTTATTTAGGGTTCTAGCGTAGGGGCCTGAATAATTAGAATAGGGTTTTGCGGCCCATTATACTATAAGTATAATAAGGACCCCCCAAAATAGCATACTACACTATTTGGGGGTTCCTTATTAGGTAACTAGTAAGGCTTCGGGGTTCCTTATTACCAATATAGTAGAATATACCCCCCAAACCCTATTCTGATTAAATTTCAATAGTTTCGGGGGGGGGTTATATTCTACTATAGTTGTAAATAAGGAGCCCCCAAAGTAGTATTGGTAATGATTTAGGCCCGTATAGTCGTGGGTTTAGGATACCGAACGGGTACTCTTAATCCTACGTGAACCTTATACCCGAACCCGGGTTTAGGGCTTAGGGTTTAAGGGTGGAGAGTCCTGCCCCACAATACTTAATGACAAGCAAGACAAACATGTGGTCCATCATTGAAGCAGTATAGATAAAAGTGTTTCAATACAGTAGACACGGCATTCAAGAAATCCCTCAAATCCACTTTAAGCGACAATCCCCAAAACATCGCAAGACCTTGTGTGTGGAAAAACTGGGCCCCCACAGCGTCCCTTTCTGTATGTATATATATATATATATATGTATATTATAATGTGTATATATACATATATATATATATATATATATATATATGTAAAATAGTGAGATTAGGCTTCGTTGGGTCCAGGGCAGAACCCACATAGCTCAGCGAGGTCCTCAACCCCAAACTCCTCAACCTCAGGCCTCTGCTAGACCCTAAAACTCAAAAAAGCCCAGAAAACCTGAACCCTGGACCCTATATACCCTAGACCCAGAAAAAAGGGGCCTTAATAATTTGAAATGGGTTTTGGGGCCCATTATACTTTTTTTATAATAAGGACCCCCCCAACAAAAAAAAGCAAAACATATATATTTTAGGTAATTATTGTGGCCCCTATATTAAACAATAAACCTCAGACCGCGTCGAAATATCCATCACGAGGGTTTCCATACAGATCTCTCTACAGATTCCTATAAGAGTTCTATAGGATTTGCACTGGCTTCCATGGAGTTTTTTGCGGCTTTAGGATTTAGGGTTTCGGGCCCTTTAAGCGCTAAACGTAGATGCAACGCCCTTCTGCGGACCTGATCCTAAAGGCTGCAGAAGAACCTTTTAGGGTTTAGGGTTTAGGGAACCTTAGCATCCTCAGCTAGCACGTACATGTCGACATCTTAATGTCCCTCAACTCCCCAAGCACAGCCTCTAGACTCTATCGCTGTAGATTCTGTCTGAACCCTACATCCCAACTCTTAAACCTTACGACCCCAAGTATACGAATGCTGTCTCGGCTGTGGTGTAAAGTACATTTATATCTGCCGGCAGCACCTACTTGTCGGTTACTCGGAGTGATGGTTAGGGCAACAAGCTCTAAACCCTAAACCCTAAGCCCCAACAATACAAGTCAAAACCAACCTTGGTCCAGAGGTTCCCGTGGTCATCGCGATCTCAAAGTCAGTCCGCCCTAAGCTCAGTGTTAGAAGCGCGGGGTTTAGGGTTTAGGGTGGAACCTGGTTTTGGGGTTGGGATATTAGGACTTACATGAGGATTTGGGTATGGAGTTTGGGGCTTGGGATTTTAGACAAACGGGTTTAATCCGGCCTTGGGAACTTGGTTTTTGCTTTGGGGCTTCCAGATGTTGCATATATGCAAGGATCCAGTGCTCTTAAACCTGGGTTTTGGGTTTGGGGCTTTAAATAACAAGCCCGAAGCTCTCGTTACCCCGCAACGCATTCGATCAGTATTGGGCTATGTTGTAGTGCATTCGTGTGTGTGTGTGAACAGTTACACTATTCAAACCCCTAAACCCGAAACCCCTAAACCCAAAACCCTTAAACCCTTACCCCTAAACGCTAAACCCCTAAACCCTAATTCCTAAACCCCTAAACCCTGAACCCCTAAACCCGAAACCCCCAACCCCTGAACCCCAAACCCTGAACCCCTAAACCCTACACCCCTAAACCCTAAACCCTAACCCCTAAACCCTAAACCCCTATATCCACGCGAAGTTCAGGTGACGACCCAAACGCCGCCGTGGCACCGGCGATTGGGGTCGCCCTGGGAGCCAGCTGCGCGTACTTCGACCAGAAAGTTTCCCCAGGGGGTTTAGGGTTTCGGGTTTAGGGGTTTAGGGTTTAGGGTTTAGGGGTTTGGGGTTTAGGGTTTAGGGTTTAGGGGTTTAGGGGTTTAGGGTTCAATAGAAGAGCTGGAATAACTAGCAATGATATTCTTTTTGGTCCCCATATGATTTTATAATTCAAGCAATCCACCTCAAGACGATGGTCTTCTCAAACCCTGAACCCTAAACCCTGATTGTTGGGACTGCGCTTCACAGGCATTTGCTGTTAACGGCCCAAGTCTGCGAGCGAGCTTACTCCCAAGCCTTCTTCAGTAGAGCGTCCTTACTTAAAGGATCAGGGGACATTGCGCGATTGAAATTCGTATTCTTAGTGGGGCTAGACTTCGGATAACCTAAGTCAGGTACTAATGGCTCTGCCCTCAACATGTTTGCTAAGTCCCCTGAGGCTTCAAGCACCGTTCAGTCGTGTCTACAGCGTGTTTGGGTTTTGGAGCCCCTTGGTAGAAAGTTGGGTGAATGGACTTTCGGTATCTGAGCTTCTGCTTGTCAGGTTTATGCTGCCAATTGCCACTCCACCGAACTACATCGCACCCTGGCTGCACAGCCAGACGTTGGCCGGAAGCGTGAACATCTGCATCTCGTCGCTGTCTCTACCTCATGGGCCTTGCGCTTCATGAGATTGGCATTCGGAATATGAATATGTACGATGTACTGTTATCGCTATCTAGTTTTAAAATATAATGCGTAATATATCATACATAATATGGCCCCAAGCGGGGGGTGGAATACAGCTGAAACTACAGGGGAGGTTGCTCTCCTGCTTCATGGTGTATGCTTATAATCGGGGGATATAGCTGAGCTATGCGTGTCTCTGGACTGGTGCACCCTCTGTTTGGAGAAAACGACAGACAACCCCACCAAAATTTTAAACATCCCTGTTCGGATTCCTTACCCTTGTGAACGCCAAGATTTCTTTAAGCTCACAGATCACGACTGCGTCTCAGCACCAGCGCACAAACACATTCTGTTGCAGATTCCGGTACCCAGAAACACAAAAAATACAAGAACCGCACTGAAGAGACTCAAAGACCCTGCAGTCCTGAGCCCTAGACCCTAAAACCCTGAAGCGCTAAAGCCCTAAAACCCTCGGGCCTGAAACCCCCTAGCCCTCCGACCCTTCCGCCCCCCTCCCCAAAAAGAAGAACCCAAACCCTCAAGCCTATCAACACCTCTTGGACAGGTGAAGGAAACCGGCCACGTGGACTTCTGTCAGATGGCATCCGCCGGCTTCATTGTCAACGTGATCTGTACCTGGTCCTAACTATATCACGGTATGATAAGCTATGAGCTTTCGGTATGGGGGGAGGTAAAGAAAGTTTCGGGAAGTAGTGTGTTTTGTGGTTTATGGTTTTGGGCATAAGTTCGAAGGCGACCAAAGCTCTCAGCCGCGAAGCGTGCGTCGACAGCTGGGATTTCAATTTCGAGTCCAGTACTAGGGTTCGAGTCGCGTGGAGCTAAGTTGAAGGGAATCTGGATCCCATTTGTTCTCCCTAAATGTAGGGGTTTTAATAATTTGAATAGGGTTTGGGGGTATACTATAGTGTAATAATTTATTAAGGAACCCCCAAAATCCTATTAATCACCTGCCCTGAACCTCCCCAGTTCTGAGCTCGACGCTTCAGGCGTGAAGTGTCACCCCAAGAATCCATAAGTTAGAGCCCTCAATGGTAGCCTCACTGAATCCCAAAGCCCTGCACTCGTCCTCTATTTCATGTCGTTCTTACGTCAACCAACATTAGAGTTTGTTTTTTTCTATTTGCTTCCCAAGGACTTACAAGATGAGCATAGAGCGCTGGAGTCAACAAGTCTGCCTTAGTCCTTCAACCAGCTCGAACCGACGTTTAAGCAGGGCTCCCAATAAGACCAAACGGTATGAGCCCACTAGAATCCGCAATGCTCCATCCCTGCCCTAAACCCTAAACCCTAAACCGTTTGGAGGTTCTGGGCTCATCTGGCTGATCCTGCGCGTGACCGTCCCGCTCGTGTGGGGGGTGTAACTGGGTTCCTGGTCCCCGTGCCTCGGCATCGCTTTGGAGTTTAGGGTTTAGGGTTTAGGGTTTAGGGGTGCATGGATACCGTGTCGATGTCTATGTCTGTTCCCATAATTCATGTGATTGTTGTTGCTGTGAAAAGTTAGTGGCAAGCAGCAGTTATGATCATGATAGTTCTTATCAGCAGTGCGCAGAAAGTGTGTTATACATGTGTGTGTACATCTATGTAATATGCACATACAGATCGAATGATAGTTTAGGCAGTCTGGAGAGGTCGATAGATCGACAGATAGATCGATAGGTAGATAGATAGGTAGGTAGATAGATAAGTTAGATGCATAGATGGGTTGATGTTTTAGGTACATAGGTAGATCGATAGATAGATACATAGATCGATAAGTGGATGGATAGATCGATTGATCATACATGTGTGTACCTATTCATTTTGCGCAACTTGCAGGTTTTCAACGATTCGCTGCTTGGCAGCATTGTGGCACGATGTACCGTGAATTCCCTGTAATGTGAACCTTTGTATAACCTTATCCGGTTTTGGCGCAAGTCATGCGCAGCGTAATAACTGGAAGAAGACGAAGAGAAAGGATTTGCCAACACAGTGCTCATGGCAGCAACAACTGGCGCAGTAGCAGCACCACTTTTAATTGGTAGCCAAAGGTATTGTTTGCGGTGATTGGTGCAAGTACCGTAATCAACAACATAGCATGAGTGCAGGCATCGATGCTCAATCAGAAGCCAGTCAGTGCTGGCAGTTGCTGACTTTGGAAGTAGGCCTCGCATGGTAACAACGCCGCAGTACTGGTATCATGGTCAGTGCTCCACTAGAAGGATTTGACAAGTTGGCTGTGTTGGCAGTGGTGATAGATCTCGTAGAGAATCACAGCCAGAACAGCCTTAGCAGTACTAGCATGAGACAGCCACTAGTTGCAATACTTGAGAATGATGGGTACAAAAAAAGCATCCACAGATTCTTCGCAATAATGCTAGCACCTGCATCAGCGATGCCGGCAGTCATGGGAATGGCTCCTTTCGTAACCATTGTGCCCCGAAGTAGTCGAACTGCAGGCCTATGCGTTTTTCGGGTCGGGTGGTACTACCAACAGCACGCAGAATGGTGGCATGGTTCTCAACCGGATTAGCTGTCGCATGATCAGAAACAGTCGCGCATCCAGCCGGTAGCAGGGGACATTGCAACAGTTCAGCTGGTACCCACAATAGCAACAGCAAAAGGAGCAGCCAGATAGTTGTCATCACCATACCCCTGTCAACATGGCTACATTTTAGAGCTTGACACGAGTCCATGGCGCGACAGTCTGCAAGAGCTATACACAAACATGCCCATCGCATAGCCAGCCTGTGACCGTTCAGGTTCCCAAAGCCCGGCACGAAACAGAAGAGCTTCGCGCAAGCTGCAGTTTTAAATTTTTGTGCGGCCGAAGCTGCGTACAGTGTGATCTCTGCTACTTGTGCGTTTCGGATGCAAGGTTTCGGTTTGTTAACTAGTAGCAAGGCTGTTGGATGTTGGCACTGAGCAGGGATTCCTTGCCGGGACTGCCGTGGCTTTTTTGCCACGAAGTTTCATTTATAAGATCCTCAGGGATCCTTGAAGAACCTGACGGGAACCTTGGGATTACCTCGCATGAGGATCCCATAGTTCACCGGTGGGAATGTCCCACGAGAAAGCCCGCGAAAGGTTTGATACCAAAAATCGCTGTCAGTTGGTTGCACTTCGAATCCGGCTGCTTTTATCGTTGCATTACCGAGACTTCCCAGTGAGGGTTTAGGGATTAGGGAAGCCGCTACTAGTTACTGACCCTAAACCCTAAACCCTAAACCCTAAACCCCTAAACCCTAAACCCTAAAACCGTGGCAACCGCTGCCTTGCCCCAGGCTCCGTCTACCGCGCAACCAAAATTCCAGAAGTGCCGTCCATGTACTACTTAAAGGATCATGGGACTTAGCAAGTAGGGTTTAGGGTTTAGGGTTTAGTACTTAAAGGATCATGGGACTTAGTAAGTAGGGTTTAGGGTTTAGGGTTTAGGGTTTAGGGTTTAGGGTTTGCTTAAAGGATCATGGGACTTGTTTAGGGTTTAGGGTTTAGGGTTTAAGGTTTAGGGTTTAGGGTTTAGGGTTTTGGTTCTGTCTGGGTTATTGGTGTACTACTTAAAGGATCATGGGACTTAGCAAGTAGGGTTATAATACTAAGGTAACTATACCTATAACCCCAATTAGGGGACTTATAACCTTACTTACTAAGTCCTATGATCCTCCAAGTAGACAGCCTGCTTCAGAGTCAAGAGGCCCCATGCTTTGATACCTGTGGGTTCAGGAGCTCTGAACTGCTATTATAGGTTAATGAACACTCCTTTTAGTCCTTTTCCTAAAGCATAAGTATTCTAGAATATACCCCCCTCCATCAACCAAAGATTCTAATTACTGACGGCCCTGTCCGGTTTCTGGCCTGGTGACATTCAATATGTTTTCTGAGGCGCACGGGCTACACATACATACAAGGAGTATCAGAGGATAGTGCTTACACTTAGAATCATCCAGACCTCGCTGTTTCGGCCGTTCTGTCCGTAGGTATGGACAGTCCGAACACATCTTGTTCTCGACCCAGCTGCCAACCCTAAACCCTAAACCCTCAAACCCTAAACCCGACACCCTTCAACCCTTAACCCTAAACCCTTCGACCCCAAACTCTAAACCCGTAAACCCTTCCCCCCGGAGCCGAAGCAGGGCGCAAGGTTTCCGCACCTTCCGTCGCTTTTGCAGCTTTCCGTCTTGCCAGTACCCCCCTTTACCTTATGTCCATGGAGTTTGGGGTTTAGGGTTCACCCCTGCCCTTGTCCGGTGGCTTGGGAAGCATAGAGCTCTTCATAACTTCGTCAAGAAACGGGCTTTCTGTGTGTTGCCTAGGTAGACACATATAGAAACCGGATCAGAAACCAGAAGCCTCAAGGAAGTCATGGCTTGGAGTGCTGGTCTGCTGGCAACAACTCCACCGACCTTTTAGCCACAGAGCCTCATGGACCACCCAGCTGGTACCCATACCCCGGCTATAGGGCCCTTGTAGATCCCTGTAAGGATCCCACCTCCCCGGCCCAAATCCCACAGGGAGCCCCTTGATTCCCCAAGCCATGGCCGCGGGCGAAATGGATGATCCGCAGCCACTCCCGGAGCCTTCCACCGCATCCTCGCTATCTGGTGCAGATGTTTATCCGGAGGCCCACAGAAGCGTTTACCAAAACCCCGGAGGTTAGGGTTTCATTGGAGGGCTTAGGGTTAGGGTTTAGGGTTGCAATCTCGGAGTCATATAGGTAGAGGGCATCCAGGCCTGCATCACTGAAAATCGTCCTAAACCCCTAGCCCGGAGCCCCCCCCCCCCGAAAATCCCGACAGCAGACTTCGAACCCCTCAACCCTCGCCTGTCCCAGCCCCCAACAATAGCAACCGGTTTAGGGTTTAGGGTATAGATACCAAAACCCTAGCCTCGAAACCAAACACGAGACTTGGAGCCCCCCCCCCCCCCAACAACCCAACACACCTTAAACCCTCCGAAACCTTGAGCCCTTAACCATACACCCCAAGCCCCTAGACCCCCAGACCCCCAGACCCCTAAACCCTTAAAGCCTTAAAGCCTTAGAGCCTTAAACCCTGAAAGCCTTAAAGCCTTAGAGCCTTAAAGCCTTAAAGCCTTAAAGCCTTAAGCCATAAACCCCAGGCCCCGAAACCAACATGTTTGCAAGAGGACAAGCGACCCGGCGACTGCTGCTTCAGCTGCGGCGGTGGGGAGACCGGGCAGATTTTCTGTGGGATGTCATGTCCGAGTAAGTATGTATGTATGCATCCATGCATACATGTGTGTATGTGTATATGTATGTATATATATATATATATTTATTTATTTATTTAATATATATATATAATATATATGTATATATATATATATATAGAATATATATATATATACACATGGTATAAGACAGGCTGATTGCCAGTAAGTCTTAAGGTTCCTTAATAGTACTATACTGCAATCTGCTTCAAAACCTTCTTCTAATCAATCAGGCTCCTCTATTACGGGGTTCCTAAAGGGTTTGCCGAAAGGATTTCCATCAGCATTTTAAGGTACAGCTTTGTAGCGAGTGTAGGGTTTGACGTTGAACGTTTTAGGCTTTCGGGCAGGGCCGCGGGGGTTGGAGATTTTTGCGTCTTGGGTTGGGGTTGAGGGTTTTGGGGTTTGGGGGTTTCGGGGTTTATCGTTGTGGCTCTGCTAAGGCTTGGGCCTTTTTCGGACACTCGCCTTTGGTGCCTAAGGTCTTCGGGTTGGAGCTTCAGTGTGCGCCAAGTCTTGTCAAAGGCCCCAGTGTCAACTTTCAACCCAAACCTAAATGCGGAGACTCACCTTGTGCTTTGGAAAGCTGCTCACCAAACCCACCATCTCATTTATGTACTTTTCTTGATTCTGAACTGCTCGGGAGTTTTCTACCCTGATTTGGCCCTGAAAAGTGGCAGACAAGAAGCCTAAATGAGTACCCAAATGAATCGAAACCGGGACCAAAGTGTCGCCCAGGACACTCTCGGCCTGCGCCAGTGGTTCGGTGCGGCCTTAGCCGTCCTGCTTCTTAGTTGCAAGTTCAGGTTTTCCTAAACCCTAAACCCTAAACCCTAAACCGTTTACCCATTCGGGATTTTTGCCGTGGCGGTTTTAAGGTTTCGGGTTTACGGTTTGGGTTTTTGTTTCGAGGGTTTAGGGGTTCAAGATGCTCCGCAGTTGAAGCGTGAACGTCCAAGGCTGTGAGCAGCGATGTTGAGCCGTAGATTCGCCGTTTATCGTCCTTCTACGCCCGTCAAAAAATGATCACAGGCGATCCGTCCGATGCCGTGCGGTTGTAGGCAACCCATCTGCTTGTACCACTTGTAAGCAGAGACTTAAGTGCTGTAGCGGAGGTTCCCTCGGTGATATGCCTACCGGCTCTACTTACAACCTATCCCCCTAAATGCCCGGCTTTCAGGGCTTGGGTGTGGTACGAAGCAGCAGAGGGAACAAGAGATGACAGGGGTAGTAGCAGCAGTTGTCGTCGTAGTCGTTGCAGTCGTCCGCCGGAAAGGGCCACACACGGCCGTCTCTCCTCCCAAAGAGAACGCCTTGAGACCAATGTAGCAGAACTCTAGGACAGTGTGGAGATGTCCCTTGCAGCAATGAGGTTGTCGCATATTTCTCTCTCAGCCCCTGCATCCTCAAGCGTACAGTATCAATCTTGAAATGATGGTGCCCGAACTTTTTGATAACGTTTAGACGATTCTCTTCAAACCTGTGCAAGGCCTGTATAAAACACCGGATACCACTGTCCGACATCCACACCTAAGCCCGAAGCTTAAGGCCAGGACGCCTGGATCCCTCCATGCCCGAGAACATGAAATCCCGACAACCCAAAATAGTCAGACCCTAAACCTCTCAGGCCACGGCTTAAGTACTACCATAAACCCTATAAGCCCTAACCCCTATCCTTCAAAAGCCCTAAACCCCAAGCGTTACAGAACGCTTAGACCTTCCAAGCCCTATGAACCCTGTAAATCCCTATTAGGGTTTAGGGTTTAGGGTTTAGGAAAAATGT
>CAJNDV010034960.1:16620-27875 GCA_905221635.1 Symbiodinium sp. CCMP2456 | reverse complement strand
CCACTGCTACTGCCACCGCTACTGCTACTGCTACTGCTACTGCTGCTACTGCTGCCTTGTGGTGGTGATGGCGGTGCCTTCTCTCATGGCGATGCATGGAAGCCACCTCAAAAGAGATGTCTGCTTAGTATGAAGATGTCGATGCTGACCGCGATGTTAACTGTGTTGCATATCCTTTACATATACAGTGCATGCTAGTTGGATGTCGTATGGCTGCCAGCTTGCGAACTTGCGTATTGCTTCTCCGATTCCGCTGTGTCTTTCTTGTTCCGTGTAGGAATACAGAGAAGTGTGCCTACATATTCATCCTTGCTGAAGACTTGTGATCAGAAGGAGTGCGGGGCACTGCAAACTGTTTGGAGAGTTTTGGGTTCAGGGACTCCGTCCCCTACAGTGGTTCCAGTTTCACCTCGCCTCGGCGCTCGGTTTCAAAAGCTGTGGGTAGCTAGAGCCTTTCGCCGGAAACTCGAACTTGCAACTCCGCAACTTTACATAAGGTCTAGGGTTTTTGGTGCCCGGGAGTGCCCCCAACAAGCCTGCTGCATAAGGGTCTATGGAACAGCTAGACAGCAAGCTTCTGCACATCAGTTGCACAAGCACTAGGCCGATTAGTCCCTCAAGGAGTTGCCATTGCAATGCTTGCAGCATCCTTGTACTGGATCAGTAAATGGTTTTCGGAGTATCTGGGAAGTTTACATGGCACCGCGCGACTTCAGCAGTTGGTTTGTTTTTTTCAGAGAACGCTTCAAACGACATGCCGTTGAATAGCTTCGTGCTTTGTATCCTTGAAGTTTTCGAAGAAGGAGACTTAGCCTTAGCTGTATAAGCCTCGTAAACAAGCTTCTTGGAGGTTGGAGATAAGGGATTTGAGCGAAAGTTGTGAAGGAGATTTCCCCGGTTGCGAGGATGTGCCTTATCATGGCTTGAAGAGTTCAGAGCACTGATTGCCACGCGCACCCCTGCGGGCTTCGGCTTACACAGACACATTCAGATGCTGGAATTACCAGTGAAGCCTGCCGCCCAGTCTATGCCCCCGAAATCCAACCATGCAACTACACAAGCCTATAGAATCGGCGGATGTGTGATGGGTCACCCCGGGCAGACGTTGGGGTATCCAGATGCTGTTTCGCCCTACACTCCAACCCTGCTCTCTCAACCCCACCCCGACGGCCCACTAATGCAACCCAAGAAAGAGCCCTCCAAGACCCTAAACCCTAAACCACCAAAATGGGTTACTGTACTCTTAAGCCTGGCAGAATGCAGCTCCCTGTGCCAAATCTGCGGCGATGGCGTCGATTGCTGTGCAGCGAGTGCTTCAGGCAGTCAATAAATCCCTAACCGCCCAGGTACATACTATATAGGGTACTAGAGCCCCTGGGGCCCTATATAGTAGGTACCTGGGGGGTTAGGGAATTAAGGATGTGCTTGTCTTCCTAAACCTCCGAAACTCCGAAGATTAATTATGTAGACCCTCCCGTGGGGACTTCGCACGTCTGGCTAGGCCGCTCTCTACTCGGCACACCCAAATCACCCGTGGAGGCCATATCCTGAACATGAACCCGATTCCTTCATACTTAGAGAGGTCCTCTGATGAAGAGCATACAGGACACGTAGCTATCATTTCCTTAGCCTGTACGGTTGGGCTTAGCACTGGCGCCTGAAATGAACCCCTGATGCTTCTTTCCTGGGCAAGCCACACACAGAGTTCGATGTCTTTCGGATACGCAGTCACAGATGCCCACCATCAAAGAGACGGTATGCTCAGACTTTTCAGCTAGCATGTGCGAATTTGTTCAAGTCTTGGTCCCTTGGCTTGGGACCCTGCACTGCTTCAATGTAGGCTGCCAGGTTTCGAAGTACATGTCACATGTCCTCAGCCCTTGACTGGAAGCCCCTGAAGCCTGAAGCCGCTGAAGCACAGGGCCTCGGGCGAACAGCCGCCCGCCGAGTGGGCGGGACTGGCAGGTGTGAGCACCTCTGACCTTGTGCTTTTGATTGTAGGTTCGAGTTTTGTGTTCTTCGTGATGCCGCGCGGCAAATGAGGGACTGCACTATCAGATTTACACAGTCATTATGGCACCTTCTGTTATAATTAGGATCCTAGAATTCGTCACGAGGCAACCAAACAGGGAGGAAGTAAACCCGTAGACTACAGGTACCTTGCGTCAGATCAGAAACTCGTCGTTCAAAATTAAATACGTTAAGGTGTGGACCCTCAGGTTCAGGGTTTAGGGCTAGTCTCATTTCCACAACACATACTCCAGAGTGTCTTGTGTGAAATAGTTCCTGATGTGCGGCACGAGCGCTTGAAGCGACTGGCATGAGTTCCAGGGGTTTCGAGGGTTCGGCTCTGCTTGGACACACGCCCGGGCTTCGGGGCAGAGGGTGCTTCCGGGGGACGAGGCGAGCCCGCTGCAACAGGGTTAGACTCGAAGTTCAGGGTTTTTGGGATTGTGATTTTGGGGTGGCCCTGAGGGCTGCATGACCGCTTGGAGGCATCGAGACGACTCGCCTGTTTTCCTGAAGCTTTTCTGTGGCCGAGTACCAATTTGGCGTGTCATCGGGTGCGAGATTGAAATGGCAGGAAGTACCCCTATAATGCCCTTATAGTGCCCTTATACCGTATAGTAGCCCTGAATTGCCTCCATGATGGTGATGTTTTGGTGTGTGTCTCGCCGCTCCTGTTGAGCCTCTGCCCGGGCGCAAACCACCTATGTATGCCATGCGATAGGTCGCACACGAGGCCATGTCGGTATCCAGATTAAGCAGGCTAGGCGTTTCTTTACAGTTACATCTTCGTCATGCAGCGTGGGATCATTCGGCAGCATGACGCGTTGAAACAAGCATCGGCTGTGGAGGTCGACTTGGAGGGCACTGGCTTCAGGCACAGTGGAACAATTGAGGCCGGGCGGGGTGCCAGGACTACATTAGGCTCAGCTGGTTTTGTCATGATCACCGAGACAGTTGTGACGGGTGTTGCCACGACGAGAGCATGCCCAGGCGTTCTACCTATCCTCATGTAGTGCAGTTCCAGCTCGCAGCCGACATCGTCCTAGTGCTGGCATCAGTAGTGCCTTGTAGTCTTAGAAAGCTAATGGGAGCACTTGATTTTGGGCCTTACATGTTTGGTCTATTCGGGCTTTTGTTGACGCGGTTGTTGAGGAAGAGACTGGTGCGGGTGGCAGCCGTCGTCGTAGTGGCAAAAGGAGCAGCAGCAGTTGGAGCAACAGCAGTAGAGCAGGAGGCAGCCTGGAAGCAAGAGAAGCAGTGATTACAGCAGAAACGTTGCAATATGTTGCAATCCTCATGTAGTGCAGTTCCAGCTCGCAGCCGACATCGTCCTAGCGTTGGCATCAGTAGTGCCTTGTAGTCTTAGAAAGCCAATGGGAGCACCTGATTTTTGGGCTTTACATGTTTGGTCTATTCGAGCTTTTGTTGACGCGGTTGTTGAGGAAGAGAGTGGTGCGGGTGGCAGCCGCCGTCGTAGTGGAAAAAGGAGCAGCAGCAGTTGGAGCAACAGCGGTAGAGTAGGAGGCAGCCTGGAAGCAGGAGAAGCAGTGATTACAGCAGAAACGTTGCACTAGCAGGAGCAGCAGCAGGAGCTACGGCAGGATTAGTAGCAGTAGTAGTAGCAGAAGAAGCAGTAGTAGCAGTAGTTGTACATGTAGTCGTGGTGGTGAATGACGTTGTGGTGGTGGTGGTGGTGGTGGTGGTGGTGGTGGTCTGGCAGTAGTAGTCGTCATTGCAGTAGGAGGAATTACTAGGGCCAGGCAGGAAGACAATGATGAACATGGTGCAAGCCCAACGAAAAGCATGTGTGCAGACCAATGGCAATGACAGGGTTTAGGGTTTGTAGAAGTTTGCGTGAGACAACGACAACGAGCAAAAGTTTGGCAATGATGGCGGTGCTCGGGTTGATAGCACTTAGCAATATGTATAGATTTCACAACGGCATGATGGCGATGATGATGGTCATGGTCATGGTGATGGTGGCGATGATGGTGATGGTGATGATGATGATGATGGTGATGATGATGATGGTGATGATGATGATGATGATGCTGAAGTTGACGACAATGATGATGATGGTGATGATGATGTTGATGATGACGATCATGATTATTAAGCACATGGTGAACACAAACATGATGATGCGGTAAGCACAAGCGCCGCGACCAACATGCATTTTGATGTAAAACATGCAGGAAACGCGAACACACAAAGAAGATCACTCGCCAAAGTGAGAATGCATGTTCAGCACTGTTCCAACGTTTCCGATTTGGTCTCATGTTGTTGCGTTTGTGGTGGCCTTCCTAGAACCGAACGGAGATGTTCAGCCCTTGTGACTTTTCGACCTGCAGCAAGATCGGATGGGTCCTGTGCATGACAGTCTGGAGGCAAAGCCTCGTGCTTCATCCGGCTGTGTCTCAATGTGCAACTAGCCTGCACAGCCAGCCGACGCAGCTCTTTGTAGCTGCTAGTATTTTTATAGTGGGTGCAGCTGTCCGAGTTTGGTGCCAAGGTGTTCATTGAGAACGTGGCCTACGTTGTGAGGAGGGATTCTCCGAAGGCGCGGAATTGATTTCAGATCTTCTGCCTACGTGATCTCATCTTCAGGCACCGGTATAGCAGTTGCAGTTTTTGCTTAAGCGTACTGAGTGTTAAGAGAATGTTGCGCACTGCCTCTTACAACACGCTCTGTGCATTTGCAGCTACTTTCCAGCAAAGCCTTGCATCCTAAATCGCAGCCAATGCTCCGATAGTCGATGTCTGCTTCAGGCAGAGATCCTGGACACTAGCGTCCACGATTGGGAGCTGGAGAAGCAGCTGATTCTCAAGGCTTTAGACCTCAGAGCTTTCGAGCCTTTGAACTTTCTGGTTACCTTGTGTTCCTGAACCCATAACACTGAAACAGGAACTTGCACCCAGGGCCGATATCCTGAAGGCTACGTAGACGACGGGTTCCAGCTGTCAGGCTTGGGGATGTAGCTTTGTGAGTCTACCCATAGGCCCCAAAGTAGTTCCTTTTTGGGGCTCATATTCAGAATCCTATAAGGTAATCCAAAAAGGAACTACTATGGGGCCTATGGGTAGGCTTCAAACGGGAATCCCGGGATCAGGTTAGATGTGATGGTGTGCGATTTTGTGACTTCCTGAAAGGAAGCTGAGGCCCCACAAGCCGGGAGGTGATTCAAGAAGGAGGGCCGGGCAAGGGTTTAGGGTTTAGGTATATCTCCCATAAGCTACGGTTTAGGGTTTAGGGTTTAGGAATTAGGTATATCCCCTATAAGCTACACCAAAAACCCCTAGGTCCCTGGATTAACCCAATTCGAACCCTATGAAACCCTTTTTTCGAGCATCCAGAATGTGGAGCTTGAAGAGACCCAGAGACTCCGAACACAGTTAGTTGAGGATTACATCATAGGGCTCTAGAGTGGTTGTAGGATGAAATATGCCTTAGCTTACGCTGGTCCTACTGTTATATAATTAGAAGGCATATTCCTGAATTAAAGGGTCTTTTGGCGTCTCTGGGGAAGGCCACTTTATATCGGGAGTGCAAGGACTAGCTGGGTAAACCGAAAGCAGAAAAGCAGCTGAGTTAAGTGAGTCCGCATCTTCAGATTAAAGATGAAGTTCCATCAGAGTTTACAAGCCTCATGGCCCAATGAATGCACGAAGCAAAACAGCATCCCCAAACCCTAAACCCTAAACTCTATACCAAACCCTAAACCCTAAACCCTATACCTTAACCCTAAACCCTAAACCCCTAAACCCTAAACCCCTAAACCCTGAACTCTATACTTTAAACCCTAAACCCTAAACCCTAACTCCCTTAGGTGCTCAAGGCAATACCTGAGCCCGAACTCGCCGACATCAGGGCAGCCTCATAGCCCAGCCTTCAAGGATGCCATTAGCGATTATTAGGAGCTTGAAAAATTTACCAATTCTATTTTGGGTTTCCTTATTATAGTTAGAGGTCGGGCCTTAATATAGGGGCCTAAATAATTACTGATGCTTTTCTGGGGGTTCCTTATTATAAATAGAGTATAATAAACCCCAAATCCCTAGTTTTAATTATTAGCGACCGGGTTCGGGTCCCTTCCTGGGATTTTGGGTGCCGTTTCTTCAGCATTTTCGTAGTCTTCAGAGGTCCAGTGTTTGGAACTACCCACACTCCGAATCCTCCACATCCTAACATGCTGAGATTCCGAAAGCCCCCTGACGTTGAACCCTTCATGGTGAAGGCCACTGATTGGTCCATTCCACAAAATCTGGTGCCGCACCAGGGCTGCATGGATGTTTTGCGACAGTGCTTTTTCATTGGCATGGTAACGGTGTCCTTTTCAGCCTCTCACTCGTGTTGTCAGTCCTTAGTCTACAAAGGCCGGGCACAATAACTAGTTTGAGCAGTAGATCGAGTAACTTGAGGTCTATTATTCGTCCTTTTGTGACCCTTGTAGTTGTGTTGCGATTCACTGTTGGGGCTTGATGTTGATAAAGGGCGGGCTCGGGTCTTACATTAGACTTCATGTGCTACCAGCCTCTCGACCTTCGCACCTGCGCTACCCTTCTCCGTTTCTGCTTTGGAGCTCACGGGGTTCCTGGTAAAGACTTGGTCTTTAAATGGCTAGCCTTGAGCTCCTGGAATTTAGCATGAGCCTTGCCCTTTGTTTTTTATGTCTTCGGGAGTCTAAGAGGAGGTGCAAGGGGCAAACTCCACTTTGTGAACCAAGGCTTTGGCTGTGAGGGTCGTTGCACGTTTTCGCCGTGTGTTTTTTTTGTTTGCTTCCCCTAGTTTTTGTCGGGAGAATATAGCCGTTGCCGGCCTAGGCCCTTGCTTCAATGGTCTATACACGTAAAGGCATATCTGCCTGGCTATTTATCTGTCTTCTTTTCTTTCTAGCTATGTTACTAGCTACCAATGTATCTATCCATCTATCTGTCTGTGTATGAACAGATACCAGCTATCCATGTATCTATCGATTTATCTGTCTATCTATCCATCTATATACCTATCTGTCTAATTGCTTCCCCCGTTTATCAAACACCCCCACAACAATAGAAACACATTGGGGCGAATCCGAATCCTCCCGAAATCATCCCTGCTCTTTAAAACCTATTCTGAACAAGAGGGGAGGGTTTCGAGGCTCCAAATAATAACCCTTAGAGCAGCAGCAAGAGCAGGAGTTAGAGCAAGAGCAGGAGCAAGAGCAAAAGCCGGAGCAACAGCAAGAGCGGTAGTAAGAGCGATCGACAGCGGGAGCAACAACAAAAGCAGCAGGAGCAGGCGCAAGAGACTTGCAGAAGCAAGAGCAACAGCCAGCGCGGGAGCAAGAGCCAGAGCAGGAGCAAGAGCACAACCCTAACTAACAAAGTAACCAACTAACTAACTATCTAACTAGCTAGCTAGCTAGCTAACTAGCTAGCTAGCTAGATTTCTTGCTTGCTAGCCAATTAGCCAGCTGACTAGCTAGCCAACTAGCCAACTTACCAACTAACCGGTTAAGCAGCTAACCAGCGAACCAACGAACGAACGAACGAACTAACTAATCAACTAACCAACTATCTTAGTTACTAAAACCTTACTGACTAACCAACCTTACTCATTCACTCAATCACTTACTTACTTGCTTGTGTTTTACTTACTTCCTGACTTACTTACTACTTACCTACTTACTTCCTTTCTTACTAACTTATTGATTAACTGGCTACATTGCTTACTAACCAACTGGCAAACTAGCTAACTACGCTCTATCTTCCTGCCCATCCATCTATCTGTCTATCTCTCGCCCTATCTGTCTATCCACTTATCTATCTGTGAATCCGTCTACCTGTCGATGTATCTGAAAATCAGGCGACCTGCCTTTCTATTTATCTGTCCACCCACCTAACTGTCTATCCGTCTATCCATCTATATATCTATTTATCTGTCACTCAATCTATCCATCTATTGATCTGTCTATCTAACTGTCTATCTGTCCATCTATCTATTTATCTATCTATCTATCTATCTATCTATCTATCCGTCCATTGGTCTATCGGACAAGCTATCCGCATACCCTTACCACATGTCATCGGCTTAGTTTGATCAAGCCATGATAATGATGAGCCCCGAACATACCCGCCTCATGCGGCTGGGCTTAGTAAGGGCTCCCGCGATCTTGAGGCAAGTGCGGGTGTTGGATCAACTCCCCGGAGCCAGCTTGTGCCTCGGCTGACTTGTGGGAGTCAAGGCCACGGCTATTAGGGTGATGCTGATGGTGTATGTTTGTTTGTATGTGTTACTGTCTCTCTGTTGCAAACACGGAGACTCTGACTCTTCTGCTACTCGTTGCTGTAGGCAAAAGAAAATCCGGAAGGTTCGCTTCGTTCAAGTTCGATGTTCGGCTTTTCATCTTTGTTGTTGTTTGTGGTGGCATTGCAGTGATGTGGATGATTTTGTTATTGAGGCCGTGGCCTCGAGGATTCTGGGTTCATAGTGAGGTCTTTCACTTCGCAACTCCAATCAACCCAGATCTTGCGGTTTCTGGGCCTGTATAGTAGAAGCCCTAAAGTTGGAAACCTAACACCCTGAATCCTTAAGAGTAATGTATGTGGAATCCCAGCACTACTTGTCCTTAATCCGGTTTCCAACTTTTTGGGGTTTACTATAGATTCACGTCCGCGGGTTTTGCGAAGCTCCAAGAAGCAGGGGCGGGTCCACTGAGCCCTAACGAAACCATCTGAGCCCCCAAACCCTAAATGCACAAACCGTAAGCCCCAAAACCATCGCAAATCCTCAAAGCCTCACCCCCTAAACCTTCACATCCTTCCCTTGACCCCCTAAGCCTCTAACTCTAACACCTACTCGGTATAGCATAGGTTTCCGGAAAAAACCTACTGCTCAGCAACTGGTGGCTACATTATCCCATCCCCAAACCTTCCAACCTGAACGCAAGTAAGTCCTTAAAGCTTTAGGGTTTAGGGTTTAGGGTTCTTAAACCAGCATGCTGCATGGAGCTGCCAACATGTTATCGAAACCTCGTGCTGCGCAGCTGCACATGCACCTATTACTTGCAGGAAACTAGCTCCCCCGGAGGTGAAGGCCCCTGGGCGTCCATGCTCAGAGTTTCAATTCTAGTTGTATCCATGGTTTCAAGTTACAAAGAATTACCGAAGTAAGTTAGGTTGACAAAAAAGTGGCAAGCCGAAAAGCCCAGCCTGCTTATGTATAATCATACTACTTCGTAATCCCGGTTGAATAATGTCCCTAACTGCAGGCCGAAGTCGTCGATCCTAACTCACCCAGTCGCAAGACCGTAACGACGGCAATTTAGATGGTCCCCAGGGCGAGCACTGCAGTGCCCTTCTCCCTCCTGCACATGCTGCATGTGCTCTTCCAGGCCCTGAAGTTACGGCTTATAGGGTTACGGGTTAAAGTTCATGTCCTATCGCGATCACAGCCTGATTAACTAAAGTGGGTGTGTTAGTGATCGGGTCTACATCGGGGGCGTCGAGTTTGGGTTGCAGGGTTGGAGGTCAGTGTGAGAGCGGGCCACTCAGAACAACAGTATGTGTTTGGAGATGGTGATGGGGACTTAGGGGCTGAGAAGGTAGCCTTTAACCTTGGGAGGAGGACGCTGTGGGAACCTATGTGCTACTACTCAACAATAGCACAAGACCGAAAAGAACAGAAGAGACAAGTCAACAGGAAACCGAACACGACTCGGTCTGAAAGACCATGAATAGCTACACTACATAGTTTGTCTTTGTTGTTCATTACAAGGTGCCCGTAGCATTGAATAGCAATTAATTACTATCATATCAGTAAATAGGCTTGTTATTGGGACAGCTTCAAGGATTTATATGCAACCAATAACTTTTGTAGTCACTGAATACCCAACATTAATGCAGGTGCTTGTGGGGGAGTGACAGAACAGCAATTCTGCAACTGACGAGTGCCAATGAAAGCATAGAACAAAGGAAACAACTTAGTAACAACCTGACATTAGCTGCAAGAGTGGGCTTTTAAGCAGCAAGTCGTTTAACGATAGATGCCAGCACTAAAATAGAAGTAGATAATGCACTTGCTGTTGATGATGGTAAAGCATGCAAAGCTAACATGAAGATAGATGTTATTCTTGCAAATTTCATAACAGACCCTCAAGAATACACAAATGCAAACTGAACAATGCGTATTACACTAACACAGAAACAGGTACTAATAAAGAGAGCGGACTGCACGGCAGTAGCTCCCTTGTCAAAATACCTACATTAACTAGCGTTTATGCTACAATAGCACAGGTAAGATCAAAGTTTTGAAGTTAAAAATTGACCTAGACACTTTTAACTGGGTTGACAATACAGCACTAATTCCTTATGCTACAACTGCAATGTCAGCAGCAGATTACCAAACAAACTCACATTTAGCAGCTAATTTAATGTGACGAAGGTAGGGTGGATACACTAAAAGCAGGTGCAGGTGGCGGTGTGTATGCAATCCAAAAGTAGGGGAAAGTACCGTAACAGTTGTATTGAAAGATACAAACGACCCTGAATGTAAAATCTATTTGCTATGAGTTTAGTGGTTAGTTACCGGAACAAATGACGAATAACTGCTTGAATGTTCCAGCACTATGAAAGGACGGGTTTGTTATCCGCGAGCGTGTTGAACCACATTTGTCAGAACGCATGATGATACGTTTGACCTATAAGCTCTAGTGATATTTCATTACGGAGATTTTCAAGTAGTTCAGTGCCATAAAAGACAGAACGGCGAAACAAATGTTAGTATCGTTCAAAATGCGCTCATGCTAATGATGAAGACGGCTGTACCATGATGTTAACCGGCAACATGGCACTCCGGCAAGGTAGTTTACAAAGCGCATGAGTAGGAATAGGTAGAGCCAAACAAAGAGAGAGAGAGAGAGAGGGATGGTTTTCACTAGTAGGAGGAGCAACACAAGTGAATTGATTGAGAAAGTTGTTATACTAAAACGGAACAAGAGCGAGAATTGCAAGCACTAGCTAGCCGGCTTGATGTTTGCAAAACATACATTGTAGCCAAGCGACCTTCCGCGGACATGCAAACACTAGCTAGCCGGCTTGATGTTTGCTAAACATACATTGTAGCCAAGCGACCTTCCGCCGACAGATACCAAAGATTAGATTCGTTTAATACTGAAGTCCAATATTCCCGAGGCCGCGGAACCAAGAACCATGATTGCCCCAGAAAAGTCCTGGGAGCAATCTTGGTTCCAGGGCCCTGGGAATAT
>CAJNDV010034960.1:4426-16520 GCA_905221635.1 Symbiodinium sp. CCMP2456 | reverse complement strand
ATATTGAAGTTCAATATTTTGATCTTTGGCTATGGGACGCCGTGGAAAGCCTTAAATGATGGGTTCAACCTGGTTTGATTCATGGCATCGTTGGAGCGGTGAATCAAGCCAAGTTTGTAAGAGAGAATGTGTGCGAACCTTGAAGCCAACCAGGTTTTTGGAAGAGAACGCTGCGGGAAACTTTAAACCGATAGGTTCCCACAGCGTCCCCTTCTCTTAACCTTTTGGGGCTCATAGAATCCTACTATAACTAAAAGGCTAGCCTTTTTGGGGGCTAGGGCACTCAGCACCTAAGAGGAGGAGGACCTCGAAGGTGATGGTCGGTGATGAGGGCGATGAGAGGATGCACAGTGCGCCATTTTGTCGCCTGGTTCCCTCGCTGTCCAAAATCCCTAGCCCTACGCTGAAAGAAACAATCGCAGACTCACAAACCCTTGAAACCATATAATGCTGTACTGATTACATACAAGACTACAAGTTGTATAGTGCGCAAGAAAGAATAAGATATTGTGCTATGCATCATATCACACTGCCAGAATCCCTGAAACTGTAAATCCTGAGTCTTGGGCCTGGGAGCCTGTCAACAGTCGTGCGGTACCTTCACTGGGCACTATCCCGAGGAAGTGGACGAAAGCCGCAACGGTCAGATCTCGTTCTCTGAGTTCTTGGCATTCTGCAAGAAGACGAAGCTGTTCGACACAGCCGATAAGGCGAGTGAGGCTTCTCAGATACATAGAAGCGAGCAATGTATGAGCTTCGGTGCATTGTCTGCAGTGTGTCCGCTACAGCCCCGGAAGACACAGCACATGATCTGCAGCAGAGCCCTCCCCCAAAATCTCCACCCCACAACGGTCCACTTTCGACACCCCTCTATCCGGGCTTGTCCGCCACCTCCGGAGCGTTCCTGATTCCTGGTTCTAAATCCACAGCCCCAAAAAGCCTTGAATCCGAAACCCCAAAGCCTAAACCCTGGATTCTGCAGACCTTAACCCCGGGGGTCCGCCGGCAAAGTCAAAGCCGAATATCAACCTGCAATGTGGGCTCGTCCTTGCTAAGTGGGAGAAAAAAGACCCTGAATCCGAAGCCCCAAACCATATTAGGGTCTGAGGCTTCGACCCTAAACCCGAAAGCCCTAAACCTTAAACTCCTAAGAGCCCTAAACCTTAAACCCCTCAAAAAGCCCTGAGCCCCAAGAAACCTCGGAGTCCTCGGCCCGATGCCCAGGTTTTCTTCAGCAAGCGCTCCGTCCCCACCGCCAGCGAGATCCTGCTCCCAAGCTGAAGATGGGTAGCTCTCTAAGTTGAGGGTCCCGTTTTGGACTCCTTAAAGGGATCTATGAGGCTTTCCATAAGGGTACTATAACTGGGTCTTTTTGGGTAGTTCTCCAAATTAGGGTCCTTTTTGGGGTCCTTTTTTATAAGGGTGCCGTACTATATGGGGGTTTCCGAAAATAGGGGAGCCTAATATAGTACCCTAAATAGTAGGATCCTTATTATAAGGACCCCAAAATAAGGTACCCCTTGTTTTCGGAAACTCACATATTGGGGACTGAAAAAGGGACTTTAGTTTGGAGAACTACCCAAACGACAGGAGCCGAGGTTGGCTTAGGGTTTAGGGTTTAGGGTTTAGGGTTTAGGGTTTAGGGTTTAGGGTTTAGGGTTTAGGGTTTAGGGTTTGTCCATTCTCGCATGGCTGAGACCAAAGGTCTGGCATATAGGGTTCAGGGTTTAGGGTTTAGGGTTTAGGGTTTAGGGTTTAGGGTTCAGGTTAGTTTCGTAGTTTCTGCTCGTGTGTAGACATATATCCTAAACCCTCACTAAACCCTGAACCCTAAACCCTAAACCTCTTAGTAGCTTTGGCGAGCCTGAACCCTAAACCCTAAACCTCTTAGTAGCTTTGGCCACCCTAAACCCTAAACCCTAAACCCTAAACCCTAAACCCTGAACCCAAAACCCTAAACCCTAAACCGTTAAGCTCTATGCAAAAATCCGTTGAGACCCGAAGGCCGAAATGGCAGCCTCAACCCCAAAAGCTTCCGTAGCAGCAGCGCCCCAAGACCTTATAGGGTTTAGGGCTAGTTTAAGGTTTAGGGTTTAGGGCCGGGTTTAGGGCTATTTTGAGGGCTTCAGATCTTATCCCCAAGGCTCTCTAAAAACCTTGTAGGGTTTTTGGCCATTTTGCGGGTTTCATATCTTATCCCCAAGGCTCTCTCAAAACCTTGTAGGGTTTTAGGCTATCTTTAGGGCTTCATTTCTCACCCCCCGAGGCTCTCCAAACCCTACAGCCCTGAATCCCAAGTACAACTTCCAACCTCCAAACACGAACCCTAAACCGTAAACCCAAAAGACTGCAGGTTTAGTGATCACGACATCTTTCGTCTCAGCAGCTCTGAGGCTCTGGCGACAAGACGGGATCTAGGGATATCTGGAGCTCAGTTGGCGTGTAATATAGGGTTTAGGGGTTTAGGGTTTTAGGGTTTCGGGTTTAGTTGGGGACGCCTTAAATTCTAGTATGATGGGCCCCAAAACCCTATTCTGATTATCAAGGCCCCTACATTAGGGGGATTAGGTTGGTTTGGATGGGGTTTACGATGCATGGTTTGAGGGTGTAAAGTGTTTTGGGGTTTGAGACAGCTTCGAAGATTACGGCTACTTGTAGTACAGATGCCGAGCGCACGGTCACCTCAAACATGTTTAGATCACGGGTCTTTAACACATGTCTCAAATGCCATGCGCCCGCATTCAAGCCCCAATGTGGAACCTGGTCATCGCGAGGCCAAGCCAACAAGGAATTATCGGACCAATAGGTGGGACCCCCAAACCCTGGAAAGGGGGTTTTGGGTAGGGTTTGGTATCCGTGCGGATGAGGGTCCTGGACCCTAAACCCGACAATGATGCTGTACACCCCAGGCTCCAAACTCTCCTGCCGGCGTGTGCGGGTAAAAGTGTCAAAAACTCTACCTATGGTCTACACTGTAGTAGCTTTTTGGGGTTACCTTCCAGGATCCTAAAGAATTGGTTAAACCAAAAAAGACTACAGGTAAACTCTAAGCCCTATACCCTACGACGCTAGACTCTGAAAACACCCTAAAGCCGGCCCTTTACCTCTGAAACCCCTGAAGCCCCAAACCAGGACTTGGGGCTCATGGTTCGGAACCCTCAACCCCTATGAACCCTAAACCGTAAGTAGGAGACATGTTCAGCAGGCTAGGGGCAACTTGTTTGGGGGTCAGAAACGGATCCGAACATTTGGGGTTTACATTAGGGCCCCCTTTCTCCGAAATCCCCTGATGATGCCATTATCATAGGCGGCAGTCGAGGTGGGGTAGCTGATGTAGATCACCCAAAATTCGATTCACGTTGTCTGCACGAGAGTGATTGGGTGACGGGCTGGGTGCTGGGTTAAAAACCCTGGACAACACTGATGCACCCAGGAAAGTAACATCATGAAGTTTGGCGAGTTCCAGCAGCTGATGCTCGATGCCGGAGTCGTGGCACGGAACTCGGACGGTTCTTCACAGCTTTTCTAATGCCGAGTACCCCTTCGTTTTCCAGTAATCGGCGGATGTGGGTCTGCGAGTATACAGGCTTTCCTCTCCTGCACAGCGGAAATTCCCTGTTAACGCAAGAATTCCCAAGCAGAACATCCAAGGTACGGCTTCCTAGAGGGTTTAGGGTTCAGGCTGTCAGGTCTTTATGAGAGTCCGAGACAACTTGCAGTCTATCAAGAACCCAAACCGGTTCCCCAGTCCAATCATTAAGGCCCTTGTGCTGGGCCTCCATGTGCCAGACATGAGTGCCCAGCATCACTGAATCTTTCGGGGCCAAGTTGTTGTATTCTGCAAGTCAAAGAAGCCGGGTTGCCTAGCAATGCCCAACTAAACGACACGCCACAACTCAAGGAAGCACCGTCACAGTGATGTGAAGCTTCCCAGAAACATCTTGGGTCACAATTCACAACTAACTTAGCCTTCCTGAAGGTATCAGTTGCCTGTAGCCCCAAGGTTCGAGGCCAGTGTGTTCCGTAGTTTGAGTGCCAAGTGCCAAGCAGTAGATCCCTGTGACCGTAAACGTTAACCCTAGATTGCTCCGACTTTGAAAAGCAAATTTGGAACACGTACCATGTCGATTACCGTGGAAGTTGGGCTGCTGAGTGGCAAAACAGCTGTATTGAAGGCAGGACTCGACGAAGCGGTGGCAACATTGAAACTTCGAGCACAGATCGAGCTTCAGGTGGGAGCAGGGCGACTGGTGGACTCGTCGGGAAGCATTCTGAACACCGAGGCACTGATCAAGCACGTCAAGGTGAAGAATGGTGATTCACTGACCCTGCAAGTAAGTAAAGTTCAAGTTCGATCCACTCTTGGCGCGTTCGCCGCCATTCTTGGCGATGGATCTGTCGTGACTTGGGGTAGTGCTAGTTCTGGCGGTGACAGTAGTACTGTGCAGCAACAGCTGTCGAACGTGCAGCAGATCCAAGCCTCCGACAGCGCTTTTGCTGCCGTTCTTGGGGATGGCTCTGTCGTGACTTGGGGTAGTGCTGGCCATGGTGGTGACAGCAGTGCTGCACAGGATAAGCTGAAGGACGTGCAACAAGTCCAAGCCTCCAGCAAAGCTTTTGCTGCCATTCTTGGGGATGGATCTGTTGTGACTTGGGGTTGTGCGGGCCATGGTGGTGACAGTACTGCCGTGCAGGATAAGTTGAAGAACGTGTGTCAGATCCAAGCCAGTCGCAAGGCTTTTGCCGCCACTCTTGCGGATGGAGCTGTCGTGACGTGGGGTGGGGGTTGTCAAGGTGGTGACAGCAGTGCTGTATGCAATCAATTGAGGGGTGTGCAGCAGATCAAAGCCTCTGAACATGCTTTTGCGGCCATCCTGACCGACGGCTCCGTCGTGACCTGGGGTGCTGGCTCTCATGGTAGTGACAGCAGTGCTGTGCAGGATCAGCTGAATAAGGTGCAGCAGATCCAAGCCACTCGTACAGCCTTTGCCGCGATTCTTGCCGATGGAGCTGTCGTGACCTGGGGTAATGTTGACCATGGCGGCGATAGCAGTGCTGTGCAGGACCAGCTGAAGAATGTCAAGCAGGTTCAAGCTAACGATCAGACTTTCGCTGCCATCCTTGGCGATGGTTCCGTCGTGACCTGGGGTGGTCGTTCCGACGATCGTGACTGCGGCGCTGCTCAGCATCAGCTGAAGAACGTGCAGCAGATCTCGGCCACTGGAAGTGCTTTTGCCGCCATCCTTCACAATGGGTCTGTCGTGACCTGGGGTAATGTTGACAACGGAGGTGATAGTAGCTCAGTGCAGGATCAGCTGAAGAACGTGCAGGAGATTCAAGCCTCGTATCGAGCTTTTGCTGCCGTTCTTGACGATGGATCCATCGTGACCTGGGGTGACGCTGCCCGCGGTGGTGACAGTAGCACTGTGCAGAAAGATCTGCAGAGCGTGTAGCAGGTCTGTTTTCTAACTACTGCGCGTTGAAAGGAACATGGCGACTCTGCGTTGCGGTGGCAGTTTCTAGCAGCCGCAGCGATGCAAACATCTGCAGAAGCACAGGCAAAGGCCGCTCATCCCCAGTGGTTGGCTGCAGTTGGGTCTGTGCAAAGGATGACAAGGCCTCTGTAGTGCGTCAGCTCTTTGCCATGCAGGTTCGAGCGCCCAGAAATGCACGGTTTTCAACTTGCTGGAAAATCGAGGTCAAGCTCTCGGCATTCAGCAGTTTACCCTGACTGAAGGTTTCATTAGCAGTATGTGTCAAAAGCACAGTTCGATGATTTCCCCTGCAGGATGTCTTTAGGATGCAGGAACCTAGAGGCCTTGTGCCCAGGTGCGCCTTCGTCTCTTACAATACGGATCCTACCTACTCCCCAGGTGTCATGTTACTACTCCTCATGGTTTGAAGGTTCTAGATTACTGTCGGATTCCCGTGTAATCATTGCTGAAACTCACCCACTTAGGCGGATCTGCTGTTGGATGCCAGATACTCGTAAGGCTCATTTCTTTGGGATGTTCTCTCACATCTGTTTTGATGCAATAGGCTGCTACCCTAAACCCTAAACCCTAAAAACCTAAACCCCTAAACCCCTAAACCCTCAGCCCCTAAATCCGTAGTGTTTCATCTTCCTGGCCTGATTCTGGCCTGTTCGGGTGAGGACCGATTAGTACGTGTTCGGGTCAGGACGACTAGTACGTGTTTCTTGCCCGACCCCTCTGGTGCCTCGTTTGCTGAATCCGGGATAGGAGACGTGTCTCGCGATAGGCTCTCTCAGATCAGATGAGTTGGGTTCCTTTCGGATGCTGTTGTGTGCTGATTTACGCCCTAAGTAAAACTGAAAACATGGCAACGCCCCATGCGAAGGGCTAAGCTTCAAGTAACCCCGAAGCCATGAATCCTGGAGCCTCAAACAACCCCACAGCCCCAAAGCCTTAAACCTGTAACTCCCCGACCGCCCAGGGTCGCTGATCATGATTTCATAGCGAAGTTCTTGAAAATTTGGAAATGTAGGTATTAGTGGGATGTAGGTAAGGCTGGAACCCTTTCTAAACCCTTGTAAAGTGAAGCCCTGCAGAAACAGATTAAGCCACAATCACTACCAACCTCGCCTTTAGGATGTTATTCCACGGTCTCCTGGGCAAGACCTGCGAGCGGCGCCATTGGTTTCCTTCTTCGTGGAAGAGCGGGACAGCACTGCAAGGGTGTTGTTGGGTTTAACAAGGCCCCCAAGGCCTATAGTCTATAGCAGCTCTATAAGGGTGAGTAACCCTAAGCCCTAAACCCTGAACAGTATAGGGGTGTTAATGAAAAGGGTTTAACGGTTTTGGCTTCGGGCCCGGGGTGGTTTGGCAGCTGAAGTTTAGGGCTTGGGGTTAAGGTTGAGGGGGCGTTGACGGGCAGCATACGGCTCTAACCAGGACTCTAGGACTACTGTAGTGTCTGAGGATGAATACATCTGGGTGTATCGAGTTTTCCAAAGAAAGCAGAGAATACCAGTATAATGTAGTCAGACTTATGTACCCTCCTATTATAAACCCTAGAGCCCCTGAGCCTTAACCTTTACGCTCTAAAACCTTAAAACCCCTGTTTTCCGGCCTTTTGTAAGTTCGGAAGTTCGGGAGAACGGCAGACAAAGTTGGCAAGTGCCTGCGCAGGGGTTGGGGGTTCAATATAGCGGCCTCAAGAACTACCCATATTATTTTGGTGCTTCCTTATTATGATGATACTCTAAAGGGCCCCAGAACCTGATTCTAATGATTAAGGCCCCTGTATTAGGTTTCAGGACTGCCCAAAGTCCTGACCTTTCTTGATAGGACTGAAGGAATGCGGTGGGAGTCTCGTAAAGTGGATGGCCATAGTCTGCTCTGGCGTGGAGAAAAAGGTACTATCAGGCTCTGCAGTGCACATCGCCTTGGAGTGCTGGTATGGATCAGCTTAATGAGGAAACAGACGCTCACCGTACCATGCAAGCACTTCGGTACAGGTATGGTATACCCGAGGGACACCTTGAACTGTACGAAATCTCGATACAAACCCTATAAATCCTAAACCCTAAACCCCAAAGATCCGAAGAATGGCACATGCTCAAAGCGCTTAGCTAGCAGCTCCCCATACAATCCTCAAGGAGAAGCTTATTACACAAACCTATATAGTACCCTCCAAGCAAAGCTAAGGAACCTTTGTTATACAGCCTTTCGAAGGTAATTACTCTCGTTATAAAAGCCTCATAGAGCCCCTTTGTTCAGATCGTCGGCCTCATCCTTCGACATTGGTTTGCTGCTTATGACTCCGATGGAGATGGCGTGCTGCAACTGGAGGACTGCGCAGGGAGGTTCCTCTCGAGGATTCTTTAGTAAGGATTCCCTTACGAGTTCCTTGAAATCTTATTGCCTCGGCTTGCGATCAGCTGTTGGCAAAAGCGTCGGGTCGACCCGACAGATCCTCGGACCGCTTCAGACCGGACGTCCTGCCAACATCAAGCCAGCCAGCGGCAGGACTATGCGCGACTGGTTGCCGACTACCAGCTGCCGCTCACGGCCTCTGATGAGGCGGCTGGAGCTAACATGTCGGGAGAAGCTGCGGCATTAGCCGTCGCAGTCGCTGTCGTGGTCAACGTCGTCGTCTTCGTTTCAGTCGTTTTGCACATGAGTGAGGGTGACAGCATCCACGCCACGCATGCAGGATCGGAATTCAGGCGGATTAGGAGCAGACATGGTAACATCAGAAGAAGTACAGACGCTTGAAGCATCAGCGGAATCAAAAGCAGAAGCATCATCGAATCTTCTGAGATTCCGATTTTGTTGATGCTTGTTCTTCGGCGATTGTTTGCTAGCAAGTGCGCCTGAACGAAAGGCGTATGCAGCCGTTGTCGAGCCTCAGGTCTATATCGGTGCCACACGCGAGCACCCTGGTGGGCTTGCAGCTTGGCAAGGATTGCGGATGCCTCGTGACGAGGGGCCACTGTGGTTGAGCAGAGGATATGCTGGACTTTCAGTCGCTGCTGGAGAAGACCAGTGCTTTGTCCACAGGCTTGTTCAGCGGTTGCTTTCCATGTGTGTGCCAATGCTCTTGCTGTGCATCGGAAACCCGAAACCGACACCTTGCCTAGCAGGAACCTCCATTGAAAAGGACGACGAGATTGGAAGACTTTGGCGAACGGTGGAGCCTTCCCAGCAGCAGCTCGGTCTGATCGGGATTCGGGCTTCACAACCCCAGATCCTCATTCACGCCTCTGCCCCCGTAATCCTGTTTTGAGTGAGTTCTTCAGTTCTTGCATTTTCCTGATGTTGATGATTCGAGGTTTGTCGAGCCGAGCCGCGTTTTCGTGGCAGATGGACCTGTTTGCACCAGTTTGATGTTTCTCTTTGCAAAGTACTTTCTTCAGCGAGGGGATTGGCCGGGGGGGGGGGGGGGGGNNCAGGGCGGACGCGAAATTGCCAGCATCGTGGTTGAGCAGCTTTGTTGCAGGACGGACGGGCTCTTCTCCTCCTCTTCTGCAGGGGCATCTGCGCTTCGTTTGCTTGTCCGACACACATGGCCAACATCGTGAACTGTCCTCGCGGCAGCTGGACGAGAATACTACAGGTTATGGTGAAGTCATAAGTTTGTCATGGGTTTTGTTTTTTGCATGTCCTGTCTCCAGGCTCCCGCCTGGTGATGTTTTATTGCACGCAGGCGGGCCCGACCCGACAAGATATCTGCGCAACTAGCTCTTCGTTTCTGAGCGATGCCACACCTCATCGATGCAGTGGTGCATGCCTGTCCAGGTGATTTCTCGACAGATGGAAGTTTGGAAGAGGCAAGCACCCTTGCCAAGTTGCACATTCATGTGGTGCCGCCGTCCTTTGAGGTCTTGGATTTTGCCGCGTGGATACGGTCGTTGCCATATGCTCACAAGCTTTTGACCCTTGTCGACGGGTATGTTTGTGTTTGTCAGCTGAAAAATCGAAGTTGCTTGTGCTGAGGATTGCTGGCAACCACGATTTGCCGATGGACAAATCCTACCGAGGGGGCAAGGCACTTGTACCGAATCATGAAGTCAAGCACAGTGCCATGAGTGCTTCTTGCAAGCAGACCCGAAACCCTGTCTCGAAACCATCCGTTTGGAGAGGGCCGCCTGCAGTTTCGTGACACGGCCTTTGCCAGCACCTAGGATTTGTTCAACCCACCAGGCATCCGAACTAAGTTTGCTCACATCAGACTTTGAAAGGCATTGTTGATGTTCACTCAACCCAAAACCCCAAGCTTTGAACGTGTTCCGCATGCTGCAGGCCAAGCAAAAGGCCAGCCAAGTGCGCGCAGCATTTTTGGCTGCCTTCTCCGAGGGGGATGCTTACCTTGTTTCGCAGGCTTTCGTTTTGTTGACCCATATGTAACTGTAGGCATACGGAATGCACAGAACTAAGGTGGACAAACTAAGGTGATGTGGAACAAGTTAAGTTTAGTTTTTGTGCAATATCCACACCGAAACGTGTTGAACCATGGATGCAAGATGTTGTCTTTGCATCAACAGAGGATGGGGTGACGTACTTGGAGGACTCGGAAGTTGAAATCGGCACATCGGCCGCAGATTGATGTCAGATTGGCTTGCTTGTGTGTGTGTGTGTGCGTGTGCGTGTACGTTTTTCGGATCTGTGTATGAGAGTTTGACAGTTGTGTGTGTGCGTGTGCGTGTACGTTTTTCGGATCTGTGTATGAGAGTTTGACGGTTTGTGTCTGTGTCTGTTTTTTTCCCAGATTCGTCTGAACACAGTGGGAGAGATCTGGGATTGCCACCAGGAAGCTTCCGAACTAACAAGTGGCTGGGTATTACAAAACTTGACATCCTGACACATGAATCAAAACATGTCCTACAATCAGGGTTTTAGTTGGGTGCTGCCCCCACTCAGTAACAGTTGGATAATATTTATATTATGGATATATTAGGCCCTGAATAGTAGCCCTATTATAGACTGTACTGTATGGGGGCAGTACCCAGGTTTTAGGAGAACCACGTGGGAGAACAGTTTTCTGTTTCCTCGTGCGGCTCGTTCGCACCTCGAAGGCCCAGACAAGCTTTGCAAGCTTTAACATTCACACAAACATAATATGGGCAGTTCTCTAAATTAGGGTCCCTTTGGGGGGTCCTTTTTACAAGGGTGCCGTACTATATTGGGGACCTAAAAAGGGACCCTAATCTAGAGAACTACCCATATCCAGAGAGAGGATAGATTGCATTGGGCCTGCTTGAAGAGAGGACCGAGCATAGACACATGATGACGAATGGGGAAGTGGCATTACGCAATAACCCTGAAATGTATCGCAAAGTATACATGCATGAGTCACAGTGCAACGGAGATTAACCCCCAAACCCATCGCGTATGTCACCCCTGTCGTATCACTGACATTGACCAGAGGTGGCATTCGAGTCTACGGCACGCCCTGGCAACCGGAATTCATGGACTGGGCCTTCAATCTGCCCCGACACGAAATTGGCAACAAGTGGAAGGCCTGATTCTTGTTCGGCTTTATTATTTTTAGGGCTGCTTGCTTTTGACATGGTGCGGTCAAACAATAGGCAGGCTGCAGATGCTCTGAACACCGCACAAGTGGGGCAAACGGAAGAGCCTCGGGTGAGCTCTTCGCGACGGTGTTGTATGTGAGTTCCGGTCTGATCCAAACAACTCGGGCATGCGGACGTGCAACGAGGCCCTCAACGCAATTGTGAATGAACAAACCTCCCCAAAAGAGATGGGATGTCATGGTATCATTCGACAGGCAGACATTCAGAATTGAATGCCAACAACTACCGGGCTGTGGTGGCCGGCTTAAACGATAAGTCTGTGAGCATGTTACGCTTTCATGCGCATTCGATATGACTGGTTGGATGGCCGCTCCTCGGCACGTGACCGAAAAACCAGTGTCCGGACCATTGTACCAAACTTCATTGCGAAGTCTTGAAGTGATGCGTGTGACGTCAAGTATTTGGGTGGAGTTTCTGCAGACCAAGTGGCGTGTGTCGTTCTGCTTATGGGATGTGACGGAAGCCTCATCATTACGGTCCGCTTTGAGGGTGGATATTGCCAATCAAGGTGCAACCGTTCGGGATACAGTTGGAGTTGATTTCAACCCAGTCTTAGTCTTAGCTGGTCTTCGTTGGTAGCATCCCTAAACCCCTAAGCCCTAAACCCTAAACCTAAACCCTAAACCCTAAACTACTTGCCGCAAGAATAGCCAACTACATCAAGCTTCTTCAGTTGAAATCCAGATCAGGCAGTGCCCACGGGCGTGGACGTCCTGTTGGCCCCTCGTCATTGCTGCAGAGTGACTCTAAACCCTTAAACTGCAGAGTGTTTAAGGCCGGTTTGGTGTTGCAATAGGCCCTGACGAGGGGCGCCGAGTGCTGGCACTTCTGGTGCTTTATGTATACACTGTCTGTAGGTTGCATGGAACTGGTTTCTTGCGAAGTTGCGAAGTTTGGAATGTCCTGCATCACACCGCAAACATTCGACCCCAAAGTCTTCCTCCAAGAATTCTATAAGTTGTCCGTTTCGCTTCAATCGTTGGTGCTTCGGCCTTTGGCGCAGGGGTGCGGCTCTGGGGCGGGGGGGGGGGGGGG
>CAJNDV010034957.1:14786-27880 GCA_905221635.1 Symbiodinium sp. CCMP2456 | reverse complement strand
CCGACTGCTGATGCTTTTTTTTACCTGGGCTTTGGAGTACCATACTTTAATACATGTTTTTGGGACTTGTTCCTTAAAAGAACCATTATGAAATAAAAGTCTATACTTTTTTCTCCCTGGTTACTTCAAAGCCCCGTTAGTAATGCTAGCTTTGTCCGGTCCGTCCAGTTTGGAAGCTAAGGTGACCAGCAATTTTTAACCCAAGCTTCGGAGCCTCATACTGCGATCGCTGAGGAGGAACCTCTAAAGACTGTAGGGCTACGGAAAGCCGTGTGAACAACTTGGGAATGTGTAGAGTTTAGGGGTTTAGGGTTTAGAGTTGACGGAGAAAGTTCAATTAGTCCTTCCTGAAGCTCGCAACTGCAAACCCTACACCCACGTCTCAGCGATGCCACCCAACAATCTGGTTTTAAGCTGAAAGCTTCGGACCTTCAAGACCCCCGAAATCCCAATGTAGAAGTCCGAACTATTATCCATTTTGTTCTAATTAGTATACGACCCTTTCACTGAGCCCAACGCCTCCAAGGCAAGCGCTGGGTGTCGGCATCCCGTGACGGCACCGTGCGCGTTTGGGAGTTGCCTGCCGTGACAGGCCAGTCCCTCTCGTGGCTTAGCGGTTTATAGGGTTCAAAGGGCTTGTGCTGTAGTGCTTATCTAGGGCCTATAGGGTTCAGGATTTATAGGATTCAGGGTTTATAGGGGTCAGGGTTAAATACGAAAGGGTTCAAGTGTTTGGGGATATTTGCGGGCAAAGCAGTTCGAAGTGAAGTGCTTGGCAGACTTGGCAGTGTGAGGGTTGTTGCAAACTTCCTTCAATTCAGGATGTGGGCCATTGGGTGCTTGCTTGCAACTCTTGTATTTTTCCAATCACTTGTAAACGTCACTTTTAGCTGCTGTTTTTTTCCTGTTCGCGTGCTTGGTTGATGCTAGCCATGTTGTGCCATATATGCTTTTGTGACTGGTTTATACCGTGCCATGAGATGCGCCACTGCTCATGAGTTGAATGTAGTGGGGCATGGCCGTGTGATTGACCTGAAATCGCTCCGGGGACTTGGCATGCAACAAAGAACCCAGAGACTCCAATATTCCGTAATTAAGGAATATTCCTTAAATTATAGTAGGATCCTTAATATGATTTAAGGTATATTCCTTAATTAAGGGGTATTGGAGTCTCTGGGAAAAGCGGCGCCTGAACTCATTCTGGCTTGTCCTGTTCAGATCTCGGGCCCGTCTTCAGAGACGCGACGTATGCCAGCTCCAGAGTGCTCCGTGGTCATCGAGGCGCGCCCAATGTAGGGGCCTAAATATTTACCAATACTTTTTGGGGGGGGCTCCTTATTACAATTATAATATAATGGGCCCCAAAACCCTTTTCTAATTATTAAGGCCCTTATATCACTCTTTGCGGGGCTTTGTTGGGGTTGAAGTCGGTTTCGGAAGCGGAATTGCGCGGGAGGTGTGGGACCGTTGCAGGGCGGGGGTGTGGTTCCCCAGACCCCACAGACAAGTTCGGTTCAGGCACGATGATGCCCCAAGCATGCGAAGAGCCCACACTCAGACTAGTTGTAGCCTAAACCCTAAACCCTAAACCCCTAAACCCTAAACCCTAAACCCCTAAACCCTGCAATGCGGGCTCGTCCTTGCTATGTAGGAGGCAAAAAACCCCTAAACCCTAAACCCCTAAACCCTAAACCCTAAACCCCACCCTAATAATTGTAGCATGGGTCTTGCACGCGAAGCGAGGTTGAGGTCTGGCTCAGAGTCTTCGACAGAACGACAGCTGTTCAACATGCCCTCGCAGGTAGTATTATTAGGGGTACCCCCTTAAAGGGTACCCCTTCTGAACCCTACTTTTGGCTCGCTTAAAAGGGACCTTATTGAGAGGGTCTATATTCCCAAGGGTCCCCCAAACCCTAGCTCCCACCTCGTCGAAGTCCATCCTTCTTTGGAATCACGAAGGCTAGCGGAAAGAAGCCCTTGTGGCATCGTGCTATACGGCACTGTCTTTCGCCATCCCTCACCTATGTAGCAGTATGGAGGATCTGTCGCGCGTTGTCGTTCATGTGGTTGCGGGCAATATTGCAAACCTGATTGCAATCAACACCTCCAGATCGCAGGCAAACCCTGAAACACAGGGGGATTGGGGCCTGAATACCTGCAATTGCAAATGATTTCTTGGGGTTCCAGAAGTACGTACAGTATTCAAAGGGAGTTCCCCGAAAACACGATTTTAATTTTTCAGGCTCCTGCGTTAACCAGTCTTAAAATTCTCTTTCGGGTAGATGCCTGGTCCGAGGCCCCGTGTCCTGCGCCGCCATCTCAGAGGATGGCACCTGGGCCATGTTGGAACGCGGGGGCATTGTGCGGCATTGTAGTTTTGGGTCTGAAGCGCTTATGCTGTCGGAGCATTTGTCCTTTTATAAGGGTGCCGTACTGTAATGGGGACCTGAAAAGGGACCCTAATTTAGAGATCTTCCCATTTACAGCTGATTCCTATTCCGAATCAACTTCCCGAGTCTCCCATGTCACTTATTTTTTAACGAAAAATTAAACAACAACTGATTCCTATCCCGAATCAAGTTCTGAGTCTCCCATGTTACTTACTGTTACTTCTCCACCGCAACGGAATGGAGCCGGCCTTTGGGTGCCATGAACTGTGTGTCCAGAGCACTGCAGCACAACAATATACTATAGGGCTTCAATAATTGCCTATGCTATTTTGGGGGGGCGCCTTAGTTAAGGAATATACCTTTAATTATGGTAGGTTTCCCTAATATGATTTAAGGTATATCCCGTAAGTAAGGGATGTTGGAGTCTCTGGGGGGTTTTGGGTTTGGGAGCTGAGGAATGTCAGTCAAAGGAAGCTTATCTCCCCGAGTATTTAGCTATCCTACGGTTGATGATGTATAAATCCTGCATCACCCATAATAACGAACATACGAATATACCCATAATTCCCATATTTCAGGGTCCTTAAGGTAATGCAGGACTTATATCATCAACAGTAGGATACCCTGTACCCTGATGTGGGGGCATAGACGGTCAGACCGAAGCTGCATGAACCCTTCTTCTCCACACCGTCGCAAGGCACTCTGCGAACGTGGTGTCTGTCTCGCATAGACTAGGCCAGCCCTCCACTTAACGGGGCCTCACCCTGCATGTCAAGACCCAGAGAGGGAAAGCCCTGGAGCGACGCTGCAACCGAGGCAAGCATTCAGTCTCAAGCTCGTGACCTGATGCAGTCAGTGCAGGTGTCAAGTGGGTGGTTCTCTGAATTTTGGGTCTGAATTTTTGGTCCCTTTCTGAATCCCCCAATATAGTACGGCACCCTTATAAAAAGGAACCCTAAAAGGGACCCTNNACCCTAATTTAGAGAACTACCCAGTGAAGTTGCCAGTGAAGGCATCTTCTCGAGCCTTGACCTCGTAGGCCTTGGCAGGGAGCCAGTGGTGGTTCGAACGTTGAGTGTGCCTGGGCCGTGGATAATGATGGTTTGCTTGAGCCAGACATGATCACACCTTTTTTGATCGGTGGTGTTTCAGGGTCAAGGTGAAGGTTTAGACACGCACACGCTCTCGATCTTCGCTATTGGGGGGGGGGGGGGGGNNGAGTTGTAGATCTCAGCGACTAGCCTAGAGTCTTACTTGCATTTATTGGCAGTTCCGTCACTGTGCGACATGGTGGGAATAAGCGGATCAGCGACGAATGGTTGGAATTTACTGGGTACCAGTTTTTGTTGCAACAAGCACTTCCGGCCGTCGCACGCCATATTTGTGTAGAAACCACGCATGAGCAACCCCATGCCTCCTAGGTGGGACAAGACACTAAAGTACTGGTCCCTGGATACAGGCAAATGCCTGCGCACCTTGTCTGGGATCATGGCCTCAATACAATGCTGGCAGCACCCGCGGTAAGGTTATAGTTTTCGGGTCTTGGCACAGACAGGTCACCTAGTCGACTTCGAGCAACACCAGCAGCAGCAATGGCGAAACCACCAACGAAGATAGCAACAGCATACAACGACGACAGGAGCAACAACTGCAACAGCAACAGCGCTAAAAGCACGATGAAGCACAGCCCACGTCAGCACAATGGGAATCAACAGCAACAAACGCACTGCCGCTACCAGCGGCAAGATTAGGAACAACAACAGCGACGACGACGACAACAACGACAACGACAACCACAACGACAACAACACCAACACCGACACCGACACCGACACCGACAGCAACACCAACACCAACACCAACACCAATACCAATACCAACAACCACAACAACCACAACAGCCACAACAACCGCAACCACAACAACCACAACAACCACAACAGCAACAACCACAACCACAACCACCATAACCACCGCAGCAACGTAAACAGGATCAGCATCGGCAGCTGCATCTACAGCAACAATTGCAAAACGCACTGGATAAACACCAGAAGGCACATTCGGCTTCGTCATCGCCGTCCCCACGGCATCCAACAGCACCGCACCGACGCCTTACAAGGTGATGCCAACCCCCCAATACATCTGCCTGCCCCGAATGAATTAATGAATTCAAAAAATATCCCCCGTCCTCACCGGATTCCCCACTCCCTCGAATGTTACGTTCAATCTCAACAGAAGGGAGAGTCAGCAGAGAGATGAAACAGAAGACAGAGTGATGGGTAGAGACGTGCTATGCCCCAAACTCCAAAGGTCTAGACTCTGAAATACTTGTCGCATCACTTGGCAGCGAAAGCAATTTCCCGCAACCGCGAAGTGCAACCGAAGGCCATGTAATTACTTTGGGCCCCGCCTATCCTCGATCGCCCCGATGGAGAACTTGATGCAGACCCGAATACAGCAGCAGCAGTAACAACCCTACCCATAGCAGCAACAACGGCAATATTGAACCACGACGGCAGTGATGCCCAACAATCGTAATTGTGCCCGCAGCGGCAGCAATAGAGATTGAAGCAACAGCTGGCAAGTTCACTTTCCAACCCTAAACCCTAAACCCTAAACCTCGCATGATTATCCAGGTACCTTCGAGGGCCACGAGAACCACGTCAACTGGGCGCTTCGGCTTTGCGAAGCCCGTGCCACACACACACAGACACACTTGGTTTAGGGTTTAGGGTTTAGGGTTTAGGGTTCCAGCAGCAGAGTACAGTATGAGCAACGGCAGGCGGCATGGATTTCCAGCCTCGGGTTCTTTTGATTCAGATCGGATGGTCCGGGTTTAGAGTTTAGCCAGAATTGACGAGTGACTGACAAATGACAACCTACAGCATAAGCCGACAGGTTTGCAAACCGATCAGGCGAAGACACCAGCAGGTCCTAAACCCTAAACCTTACACCCTAAAGCCCCAAAAAGAGTGGGCCACAAGCCCAGGTCTGTTTCTCGACCAGCGACGAGAAGGAGTTTCTGTCTGCCTCCAGCGACCGAACATCCAGATGTTGGAGCCATGACGGCAAGTCCCTTGCGCATCAGAAATCCCGTGTCAGTTCTCTTGCTGCAATGTTCTGTCAACTGAACGTGGCAAGGGCTTTAATTCGACATGCTGCTGCAACTCCATGAACTGAAATTAAAACTGTGTCGCAGACTGCGTAAACATGTCTGCCGTGCACACTTTGTTTTGGAAAAGCATTGTTCTGAGCTTGTAGGATTGATTCTGTGACGAGAAACAACAAAGAAACTAGCAGGCGGAAAAAGCAAATCTACAATTGCCATTTATCTCCCGGTTCTCGCATTGCATGAAAGCATAGTCGGCAGAACAGGGTGTAATTAGTTGACATCATGTTTTGTTGTACACTGAAGTGCCCACTCTGGCCCAGCTGATGAGCACGATGCTGGCCGTATTATCTCGTTTGATTGCTGCTTGGGTAGAATCTGGCCAGCTGGTGCGCGTAATGCTGGAGCTTGGCTGAGCTGATGCGTATGATGCTGTCCGAACCGTCTCGCTTAATTGCTGCCTGGGGTACCGGAGAATTTGGCCAGCTGATGGTCATGACATGCGAGGGCTGCCTTGTCGTTTCACAAGAGCGGAACATGCCTCACGCTTGTCCTGGCAGCAGTGAACACTCCGGATTTTGCAAACGTTGCACAAGACTTGCTCCAAACATTTGGGAGTTTCCGAAAAACTGGGTACCTAACTTTGGGGTCACGTCCTTATAATAAGGATCCTACTATCTAGGGTACTTTCTTAGGGTCCCCGATTTCCGGAAACCCCCATTCTGCTGGCACAAGATCCTCTTCGCTGCATCAAAGTAGACTCATTTCGGAGTGCGTCCTCGATATTTGACGCTCATCTGCAACCCTAAACCCTAAACCCTAAACCCTAAACCCTAAACCCTAAACCCAACGGTCCACCCCACAATTTGGTCCCCAATTTGTTCAGTCAAAGTCTTTCGGCCCCTGGGTTCCGTCTGTTTCGGTGTTCGGTGTTTGTGCCTGCTACTACTGGTCAGCTAAATATCACTTTGGTGTTCGCTGTCATGTTCCCTATCCTACTGCGACATTATAAGTAGTAAAAAGTAGTACTATTGTATACTATATTGTCATTTGCTGTTGTTGTTGCTGCTTTGGATCGATGCAAAGGTGACACCCTTCCGTAGCTCGAACGGACGCCGAGCTCAGGAGCACCGAGGGGTTGCAGCAGGGCTGTTTGGCCTCCCGGCATTCCTTGGAGCGGTTTAAGAACCGTTGTTTTTGTATTGTTTTGTTTGGGGATCCTTTCGTGGGTCTAGGGTTCTTTTCGGCAACTGGTATACGGCATATGTGTCGCTTTTTGAGGGGTTTCTAATCGGGTTTAATTAGGCTGACGTCTCATGCTCCTGCGATTTGGGCTCGAAGTTTGCTTCGCATGGCTCGACTCCTTGGCGGGGTTGCCACACAGAACGGTGCAGAGCTTCTATAAGAAGCTTGTGAGCGCGTTGTTGCCTTTGCAATCACAAGCCACATACATGAATTTTATTCATCCCGCTGCTACACTGGCAAAGACCACGTGCCAAAACCGATTCGCACGCAAACTGCCAGTCATCAGTGCAAAGTGAAGCTACCCGCCCGCCAAACCCGATTTAAACAGATGAGCAATGACTCAACCGTATGAGAGAGTAGATGTACCCTTGCTATATACTTATTCGCTTGGACTGTCTCCGTGAGTGGGTCATCTTCTTTTGCTCTCTTTCTCTCTCTCTCTCTCTCTCTCTCTCTCTTAGTTTGCAGCGAAGACAGAACTAGTCCGAGCCTATCAAGCCTTGTGCGAGTGTGAGAGTCGAGACCCTAATAGATCCTACAGGTCCTACAGGTAGCCTGGCGATGGGTGGACTCAAAGGGCTCTCATCTCTAGTTTTTTGGTCGTTATCTTTATTTGTGGTCTTTCTGGTTCATGAGTCCCCCGCTGCCAAAACCGTGAGCGTAGGAAATGCCTACTATTGCTTCACCGTGTTCTAAGCTCATTTAGTTCTGGGGGTGGAATAGTTGCATGCATGCCAACGTCCAATGTTTTCACACCGACTGTCGCACATGGATCCTCGCCTGGCTTGTCCGAGTTGTGAGAGTGTAATAGATCCTTACAGTGCGACAGCGGGGAAGTCAGTTTATGAATTATGATTCACTTGTTTGTTTGGCCATGACGAGTGATTCGCTCTCAACTCGCTTGAGCATTCACCATGGAAATCCACTGGTCCAGCCCAGATGACCTCCGGTTCTCAACTCTCTTTTCGACTCACTTGCACTCATTCGGCATTTCCCCGTCCCGCGCTGCATAGGCGCCAAGACCCCACAAAAGCTTTGCGACGAAGCCGCGGCCATCCAAAGATTTTGCTGATACGAAGCGTCGCTGCAGACCTTGTACTGGAAACCTGTATCTGAAGTCAATGACAGAAACCAGCATCTGTGAGTCCTCCCACAATTTCATGATGGCTCGCCAAGAATGGCGGCTCGACTAGACGTTTTGCAGTGTTGCTAACTGCGAAAGGTTTGCGGCCAGTCTACATGGCATTGGGGCCAGCCTTTGGGGTACACAGGCGCATACATACGCTTCGAGTAGCCGTAGGTCGGTAGGTAGCACGGTACAAGAACGCAGGCAGCATATGCAGCATAGTGACACTATGGAGCTTGTCAATGCGGTGGTTTTCCGTGAAATCGAGGAGAAGTTGATAGTGGAATTATCCGGGCCTCCGCGAAATTAAAAACCACATCCTTCAGGTGAGCCGACATCGAATCGAAACCAGTTACAAAATGTTGCAAACTGAAACCCTGAAATATCAACCTGCTAGGAAGTCGGCGGCAGCTCATCGCGCTGCCATGACGATTGGATCACAGCAGTAGCCGCTTAGCTTGATCTGCAGAGTTCCGGATTGCTTGGAAGCCGACATAAAGTACTGTAGGGGCCTTATTCATTACCTGTACTATTTTGGGGGTTCCTTATTTTACCATTATGGCATAACGGGCCCCACAACCTATTCTAATTATTAAGGCAACTATATTACAATCCTGGCTTTTTTGAATCTATTTCGGCTACGTCAGGCATATCACTCCGGATCATCAGACGACCAGCTCAAGGGATTCTGTTCAGCGTGCGTTGAGACAGCTGTGCAAGTCGAGGCTCTGTAGCTGGAACACCGGAGCTTTACTTTAAGCTCTTCGCGTCGTCCGCCTCGGCCCGGTTGTACTTGAAGCTGGTGCAATGACTGTTGCTTCAGATGTTTTTTAACGTGAGTGTTCGCGTTGACGCTGCATGCAACAGCGCATAGACGTTATGACCGGGTTTTTAAGGTGTTGCAACATGTACGGGGGAATCAAGTTTTGCAACAAACTACAAGACACAGCCTTTGAGTTGCCATGCTCTGGCATCGAATTCGCGAATGACGCAAGCTAGACCGTCTTGGCCTGGCCGTAAGCAAAAGCCAGGGAAAGGGATAGGGAAACAAAGAAAGACGCCGGGACCGGAAGGGAAAAGCTGATTTGCCTGCACAGTGATGCAAAGCCGCACTTCGAGACTTGACTCCTGTTGCGTCCTGGGGCGTCTTTTGTTTGTTGACCGTGGTAGAGACATGTATGCCCGGCACTAGCAGCATTGCATGAAACTCATGACAAGTAAGTGGAATATCAAAGACAAACCTGTGGATAACGGCCGGGCCGAGGCGAATTATGACGATGGTGATGACATTTTTACGCCGCCAGCTTGTATCCTTGAGGTGCACGCGCCTTCATCTACCAAGAAGGCCAGGGCCGCGACCTGCGGCTGGGACAAGCAAATCCGGGCTGCGCGGCCGCAGATTTGGAATCCCGGTGGCGCTTTCCAGCTGAATGCCTCTCTGGGATTCTGGACTCGGAAGCCCCGGTCTTTAGGCAAACCTTTAGGATGAAGTTTCGCCAGAAAGCGACAAGACATGCCAGTAGGACACCTGTGCCCAAGAGCACCTTCTGAGCCAGGAACCGGCTTCTGGCCGTTGCTGTCTTGTCTCGGGTTGGTCGCAGCACTGACTACGACTCCCCCGTTTCCCCGAATCGCTTTCAATAAACCAATCAATTTGTGACCAAGGTTTGGGATTCTGGTACACGACAGGTTCTACACACCCCGCCGATGCTTGGCTCGACTGATGGCAAGTGGTAGACACAGAGACATTTGATTTTGGACCTGTTGTTTTAAAGATGGCAAAAGGCCGAATGCCAGGCTAACAGAAAGGTTTTGCAAGCATGCCGCCATTGAGCCTCTACACTGCATTTTATCTACCTCGGGCGCCCGTCCAGAAAAAATCGACAGGCTTCTCGCTGGAAGATATTCAGTGGCAGGATGTACAAGCTTGGAGCCAAGCCAAGACCCAAGGTAGGAGCCTGCATGGCACTAAACTGTCAAGGATAGCCCTTTGCATCCTTGCCAAGTTCGTTCGCGAAGCTTTGAGATGTTCCGACGTTGCTTGCATGCTGTCCAGCACGGCTCATACCGGATGCGCGTCTTCAGTAATTATTCCTCGGCAATGCATCTGTGCTGCCCGTCTTGGATGTTTCTCGTGAGTGGCCCTGCAACTGCCACTATAAACACGACAGCAGAGTGCGATGAGTTCAGTCCACGAATGCAACGGAAAACCACTACACGCGCCCTTTGTTGCATCAAGAGCACACATTTGAGTCGTTATGGAGCCAAGTGGTTTGTCAAGCTGCCTTCGGCCCTTGCTCGCGATCGTGGTAGCCACAATGAAAGTGCTCGGGTTTCGCGGCAATTGCATTGCTTTCGAGAACCAGAACTTGCAGGCCGTCTTTGTTGCATGCCTCTGGCCCTGTTTGCAAAGGTGTTTTCACAGTGCAGCCATCCACGCGCTCGAGATTTCACCGGATGCCAGCTTGTTCTTCGGCCGCTGCTGTTTAAGACCTCTAGTTACTTATGTTGCAGTTCTAGTGTTCGTGTCTTGGTCTTCAGGCGATCATCGCAGGTACTGCAACAGCCTGGGTTTCAAAGGCACATGATTAAGAGCAAACGCCTGGCATTTCATGGCACATGGTTACCTACAAAACTTGAAGATCAAGTCGGATGGAGAGAAAGAAATATCTGGGCCTAACACTTCCCGCAGGTTGCCTCGATAAGCTGCATCGTAGTCACAGGGTATACACCCCGCTGACGTGAGGCGGAGAGTCAAAGATAGCTGTGCTCGTCTGCCGCGCGAACTGTTGTAGAAGCTTATCTTCATTCGCTCATATTGCACTGCAAAACTCGCAAGGGTCGTTGTCCTAACACTAAAATTAGAAGGCTCTGAGCCCTTTTGTTGAACTTCGTTCGCCATGACATGCTTTGATGAGGTTTTTTGGTGCTTCCCGAAATACAAAACTCTCTGCCTTAAGCCGATTGCTGCTGACTTCTGTCAGACATCAAGCCAGTATGTGCGCTGACATGTCGATTTTGCTAAGAAGCTTGTTGCATCGCGGCCCGCTACCGTTGGCGTACGGTGTAGAAACTATCGTATTTAGTCAATCACTCCTTGATGATAGTTCGCAACGCCTCTCTGTTTTCAGACTCTTTAGGCCTTGGCAGGCAGTCTAACCCCGGCTTAACACTTGAGGCTGGCATCTGGTGGCCGAGACTGCGCGGCACTGCTGTGGGATGTGGAAGAGCCTTGGAAGCACAGGTTGCTGTCCGCTTCGGTGCCAAAGGTCGCAGAATGCTTTGGTGCACCAGGGCATCTTTGAACCCTGACCTGAATCCTGCAGAGATGTCCGCTCCAAGCTGCATGCAGCTCAGGAGGGCAAACTGCTGGCTGGCCTCCAGCTTGCACATTGCATCAATGCCTTGGCCACTCAGCATCTAGAAGTCGGGACGGTCGAGGTTCAGCTTGTCAGAAGCATCCAAGTACATGTCTGCAGGTTGTGGTCGGGGGTGTTGTGCATGGTACATTCTCCGGGCCAATACTGCAACCGATCAGCAGACAGAGTAGCTGATTCTGGTTCGTAGCGACAGAGTTTGGTGTATACATGGTTACATGTGGATACTTGCTGTAGTAGATATTTCTATTTATTCGTAAACAATATATAGATGTATATATATATATATGTACATACATTCATGCTACATACATACTACATTTATCTGTATAACGAAAGCATGTATGCACATGTATGTAGTATCTGTTGGTCACACTGTACGATGTTCTCCCTACGGTTGCTTCACGGAGATTATCGCAAAACTCTTTAAACCGCTCCTGGGGGCATCACTCACGATCCCTGCAATGAACACTCCGGGGCACTGCAAAGTGCGGCTAGGGGCCTGTTACTAGGAACCTGATTAAGAAACCCTGGTCCTATAGCCCCAGTATATTGGAATCTAGAAAAGAACCCAAATAAAGACGCAGGGTTTCAAAACTCGGTTCCAATATTAGTCGTCAGAAAAGGGGGTGTCCGAAAATAGGGGACCCTAATAGTGGGACCCGTATTATAAGGACCCCAAAATAAGGTACCCCTAATTTTCGGAAGCTCCCAAAAGTTCCAGGCCCTCCAAGGCCTCTGAGGGCGAGACGGATACGGCATGTTACTCTTCTGGCCCTGCTCCCGCGAAGGCAACATCCACCACAAGCAAAGATCCAGACCAAGTCCTAGCTAAGCCTTATCAGACCCACGCCTATCTATAGGCCCTCACACCTTCCTAACCCTACACCTACTATATCTACACCTATCGCCCTTTTTGAAGGTATCCCTAAACCCTCAACCCGTAACCCCTAAACCCTAAACCCCTGGTGCCCATGATGTCTGATTTGCGGCCCAGGCCTTTAGCCCCCTGCACTACTGGCTTGCTATGGCATCAGACGACGGGATCGAAGCCCCGAGGTTCAAAGGTGGCGCTTTTTGCCGGTTCACATGTAGAGAACCGGGGTTTTTCGAGGGGTTAATTCAGGGTCCGGGTTGATGCTGAGTTGCTTTCGTGTCTTCAAAACTTCGTTTTTGCGTTGGAAGGGTCACCATGGCTTGAATATGGAGTCGGCTCTCTTTCGCTCAAGGCCTGGGCTGGACATATACACAAGGAGGCGTGGGAGAGCGCAAGCTGGCACACAACCGTTGAAAGATTCCAAGATGCGTCCGTCCCGGGGTTGCATGTAACTTCACCGGACATACGTTGTAAACATGACGGTTTAGGGTTTAGTTTTGCTGATTGGCAGAGTCTGGGTTCAAAAATGGCTTAGTTTTGTCCAGGCACTCTCTCAATGCTTCTTCATGCCATTTCGCTCCACAGCTGCTGAATTCGTTTCGCCGTGGATAGACACCAAGCGCTGCTGGTGTGAACGACGGAAACATGGAAATGGCTCTGGAAAACCTAAACCCTAAGGTTTGGGACCTGGAGGTGAAGAAAAGGAGCCTTGGTCGCGCTTAGCCCATGAAGCTAGACTTTACGGGTTTTGGATTTTGGGTTGAAGGTTTATCGGTGAGCAGACGTAGGCAAGGACCTTTCCGTGCCTGCTTGCTGCCTCTTGCTTTAAAAAAAAGCAAGAGCCTGCTTCTGACCTTCTGCACCCCCGACCTACTTGGAGGATCATGGGACTTAGTAACCAGTGTTATAAATAAGGTAACCATAATTATAACCCCACTTAGGGTACTTATAGCCTTCCTTACTAAGTCCC
>CAJNDV010034956.1:17246-27881 GCA_905221635.1 Symbiodinium sp. CCMP2456 | reverse complement strand
TGCGCGCGCGCTGGCGCTGAGAACTGCTGCCCGGCCCACACTTTCCCGTTGCAAGACTGCTGTAGGCGCCGGACCCAGATCACCCCGGATCTGGCCAAACAGTTATTGAGACCCTGGTGATATTAATAAACAGGGTGACAATTTCACTATTCCGGACCGGAAATGAAATGCCCAAAAATGTAGAGCCTGGCTTCAGCGAAAGCTTATTATTATGTTAGAGAGAAGGAAAACGGAAACCCAGACCCTAAACCCAGCTGGCAGAAAGCAGTTCCTCAGACATCTCACTGAAGCAGCAGTTCGCAGAGTGCTGTTCCACTCCACCCACCCTGCGGCAGCCGGCAAGGGTATCCCACTATTGCTGCTGCTGCTGCTGCTGCTGCTGCTGCTGCTGCTGCTGCTGCTGCTATTACCACTAATTAACTCTACGGATACTACGACACGGAGGCTGACCATTGCCACCTCCCAAGCCAAACCCGGCCCCAAGAGACCCCCGCACAAAACAACCTCCGGGGAGGGGGGTTATTGAAACAACCCTCACATTACCCGGAGCTTGCAGTCGCTCGCCGTTGTGAATGTGTTGTCCTTGGCCTGGAAGTTGGCGGCAGGTCCAGCCCCCGAGGCCAAAGGCTCGTGCCCGCGAGTGGTGCGATGGACAGGCATGCTGGCTGTGGCGGCGCAGCGTGCGCTGGCCTACTCGCTGCTTGAGTTGCCGTTGGCGGGAGCGGACTCGTGCGACGGCACGGAGCACCTTTGGGTGACCTGCTGGCGGATGCTCGTGCCGCCGAGGCAGTGCCCAAGCCGTTTCACCGGCTCGTGAAACTCGACCCTTTCGTACACTGTGGCCATGTTACTGCGCGGTAGCCGTGCCTAGCCTACAGAGAAGGTTAAGTGCTAACGCTGACTGCAAATGACGGTGTGAAACGGTCCGAGAAAAGAAAGAATGAGACAGCGTGCGGAGCGCATGGTTGGCGCGGACGAACGTACACATGGAGAGGAGGAGCCAGCTGCATATGCCTGGAGCTCCTGCATGCGTTCTGCCGCCCAATGCATGCGCGAAATCGGGGTGTCCAATTGCCCCTCGCCACACAGCTCGAAGGCCCTTGTCTTGCCGAAGTTGGAGGCTGTGGGTCTCGATGGCCTTTGTCGTGCTGTCAAAGGCTGCCGGGGACGCGACACCACAAGTCGTCCAGGACGGCCATCATCGCGGTGACAGAGCGCTTCATGTTGCGAAGGCGGACAGCATCCCGCTGCTCACAGCCTTCCCTTACCACACGGCCCGACATGCCCCTGCGACGTTTCATCAGCAGTAGCTGGAGGGTCGGCCTCAAAAGAACCACACGACGGGGAGAAGCCCCGGCGCGACCTCGTGTAGGTTGCTGAGAAAGGCTGTGCGAGACATGGAGTGGTGATGAGTAGTATGTGCTGCCGCCATCACACAAGGGCAAGTGAAGAGGAATTGCGCTGGCAACTCGCAGCTGAGCCGGCGGCATCTTGCAACGTCTTTTGGCTTGGGCGCATGAGGAGCTGAGGTGGAACTCTGTCCGGCCACACGGCGAGCTCACCGAGGTGGACAAGGGCGGTAGAGCGGGCAACTCCAGCCCTGGTTGCCTCACGTTCCGCGGTCCGGCAACGGTGTGCTGCACCGCTCAGCGATTGTGCCCACGGCTTTTGCTGAGAAAATGTGAGGTCGAGGTCAAGCTCACCTGGCTAGCAAAACGAGTTTCCATCTGCAGAGTTGGTTTTCAAACGATGCTTGGTCCGCAGCGAGCTGCCAGCCAACCCGTCTGGTCATACATTGCTGCCCTGGGAAACAAAGTGGTCAGGAGCAGCAGGAGCAAGAACAACCATGCGGATGCAGGCGAGATCGGGCGACGAGATGCCGGTGCGAGCGGTGTCCCGAAGACGAGAAGATACAAGAAGGCTTCGGCAGGCGCGCGAGAAACCAGTCTCCGATCCAGATGGGATACTCTCTGTCGCGGCGCCGGTCCTGACCCGCTGCAATTCACGCCTGCTCCCAGAAAGCTCGTCGGGAAGCTTCCAGCAACTCGCGGACTGGCCCAGACACACCGACAGAGACGTCGTCAAGGTGGGCCAACACGGTCTCGCCTTCGTGCGTCTGCGGATCACGCCCGGCAAGTTTCCATCAAGCTGGCGGAGGTCGTGGGATTTGGCGGTGGCGCACGTGTTGGCGGAGGATGTCGGAGGCGTGTATCTGGCGGACGGGCAGCGACACAGGCAAGCAAGCATCGCATAGTGGGGGACCTGATCAAATGCTCTCACCGCACCGGCGGACAGCACGGTGGCGCGTAGGTCCATTTCAGTGGCAATGCGTAAAAGAACCGGGGCAGTATGTCCCGGACGACGAGAGCCAGCACACAGACATTGAGTTTGCGGCGAATGGCTATATGCGCCCAGCACGGGTGGTTGCGACAACCTTAGCACCTGCAAGCCCTTCGGCAGTGTGGTGCAGGAGGAGTGTCCGATCCACCACGACTCTAAAGACGTGCCGAGGCTGGAAAAATGGGATGAGGCCTAGGAGGTGGTAGCAGCAGGAATACTCCCAGCTTCTGCACATTCGATGGCATACCGGTTGACTTACCACTCAGTGAGCCCGACGCGTAAAAACTTTTTGCAAACAGTGGCGTGAATCAGTGAAGCTGCATCAGCATCAACTCCAACAGCACAGCTTCTCTCAAGCTATTAATTGGCTTGACTCCACTCCTGCCGACCATAGTTGCGTGACAAGGAGGGGGAAGGTCAATTGACAGATGCAACTGCCGTACATCTTTATCAATTGAATCTGTGGGAAAGCTTCCTATGGTTCGCAACAGAAGAACAAGGTCGACGACACGAACCCGGATGATTCCGATGAAGTTTTGGGTCTCTCGCGCGTAGTCCGCACATGCCGGACTGTTTCTGACGTTCTGTGGAACAGCTCACGGCAAAACCACCGAGGAGCTGCAAATACTGTCACACCTTGCGCATCCAGCTCGGCATCAAGAACACGCCGTTTCGAGTTCTCCACGTGAAATGCCATATGCATGTGCGGCTGCACGCTTTTGTCACGTTGTCACGACGACCGGGGAACGACGAACAAACCCTTTTCCGCACACCTCGGTGACATTAACATTCTTTGCGGCGAACCAGGTGCAGTCTCGAGTCTACATTCCAAACAATACACCGCCGTGGGACCTGCGCTAGAAACAGTTGTGCACCGGCTACTCAAGTTCAGAACCTGGAGGGCTGTCCCACACGCAGGTTTTGGTTTTCGCACCTGTCAGCCGTGCACCAGAGGCCGTGGCAACTCCGGACTTCTTCCGCTTGAACCGGAAGTACAACTCTTTCGGAGAAGTTGGCGTGGAGGGCGCGTCGCAGGAGCTTTATCCGGCGTTGGCGGGCATCGCCACCAGCAGGGCATTCAATGTGGCCAGCAGGTCGATCTGGGCCTGGGCCATGCGTATTTTCGTCTCTGCTCAAAGCTGGCATGGACGGAATCCCTTGCACCGCAGGTGCCGGGGCAGCAGCACGTAGTAGAGAGCCCGCAGGTTCCACGTTCCAGACATGCAGACCGAGGCATGCATGCTGGGCGATCGCTTGAGGAATTCGTATCTGAAGCCTCATCATGTTTGCGCCACGCTACCACACCATGGAGGATTAGTGCCGCTCACACTGCATACTTGCAGGTTCGAGGATACATGTCGTCGCGGCTGTCTCGCAACATCATGGACGAATCCGAATAACAGATCCACTTGGTCGATGTCATAAACTGTCGGACGAAGCCGACAAAAGCGATTGCTGAATCATCCTGATTTGCTGCCATTCTCGTAGCCACACAACATTGTAAACCCGGAGTGTCCAGCCACAGAAGTGTGACTCGAGTGGCCCCGCAAGTTGCTGCCGTGGTCGAATGCCCTTGTGAACGGAGTAGATGGCGGGCGTCGGCGATCTCAACGTAGACTTGTGTGCCGCGGCTCTTGGCTCGCATGTCTTCTTGCGGTTTTTGCGGTAAGAAAGGCCAATTCGGCGATTCTGTGCACGCACCTTCCAGACTGCGATTGGCACTTGCTCAATCGATTCACGCTACGGTCAGGCACAGCGGCGCTCCCTGACCACGATGCAGATCCTGTCGCCGTCGCAATGAGTTTGATCCAGAACGTCCGTAAATCCACGAAACGTGAACGGCACTGTGGCGAGAGCACGCCTTGTAACTTTGGAAGGCCACTTCCAACAGCCCACCCCGAGAAAACATAAAGTCTTCGCCGCCACGACTCCCCAGCTCGATTTGCGACTCACAAACTACCGCAGCACTGCGGCAAGTGTGAGTAAATCAGAATCCGGCCCTGAATTCCGTGCTACAGGCAACAGGAGCAGTTGCAGCAGCACCCTTAAGAGAAACACAGCTGCAGAAGCTACACAGCTGTTTTCTCAGAAATGCTCTTTGCAAAGCGCAGTCAGGATACCGCTTGTCCATTTGGCGGGCACTCAAGCCTCAGATCCAGTTTAAACATTCAAGACCACGAACCATCTGAAAACAGTACAGTAACGAACGCGTTGGATTGAATACGGGCCGGAAACAAGTCTGTCCGAATCTGAGTACGTTCAACTTGTCGTCAATGCCCATGATGACGAAACGGCTGGCGTCGTTGACCTTCAGCTGCGAGGTTTGCAAGCAGCCCGACCATGCAAAAGACTCCCCAGCCTGGCAGAGGGATCCCACTTTGAGCTTGCTGTCGCAATACTCCCGGTCCTGCATACCGAGGGCACTACAGCGGGGCCAGATACGAAGCTTCGAGGTTCAAGGAATGTGAGTCGGGTTCCACGTAGCAGGCCCAGCGCGCTAACAGAGGCGCATGCTGCATTTGGGAAGATTCCGTGAAACATTGCCTCTTCCAAGCCTGGGCCGTGAAGAGTTCGGCCCTGCCACCCCGCACTCTACCCTCGCCTGGAAGCTTCTGGAAGCTAAGTTGTTGGCAGTGAAGGACTGCTTAGCACCTCGGCCCTCACTTCAGCTGGTTCTTGCGGGGCACTCTGCGTGTCCCCTCCTACATGGCTTCGTGTGAGCAGAGAAAGCATCGAGAGTTTACCACAACGCACACACCGGATTGCTTAACACACACTCCCAATAGAATTGCAGGGACAGAAGGGGGTGGGTCTCTACACGGGAAAGACCGGTGGGCATCATCGATGCTCTGCGCCCTTGAATTCTTTTGTGGGTGACGAGAGCTGCGACAACTCGAAATCAGACAAATTTCAACGAGCATGTAAAGTGACACAGCCCACGCTCCACACTGGACCCTTTGAATGCGAAAATTGTCTGAACTATGTTCCTGGATGCACTACCCGCGCTACGCTTGGGTGCAGTAGCATGTAGTACATAAACGCATTTTTTGCGTAACTATGAAAAATCATTTTAATTTTCTAGTGCCTCTGAACCTGCAACACAACCGGCTATGAGGGTATGCAGGTACCGCTCATGCTTGTGGAAGCTCGTGAGCAACCGACTTCCCCCACCTGGGTAAACTCCAGAATGTAGTCTTTCAATGGCTGCTTGTATGTTGACCTTGCAGCCATCTTTTGCAGTTTATCCTTCGCTCATGCCGACAACATCCTGGGTACAGCGCCACTTCTTGTGATCCTTCATCTTGGCTGCATGGTTCTCAGGAACAAAGGACCATTGCTGGAACTCCTGGTGCTACAGAGACGTACGGTCTGACATCTGGCTGTACAGCGCGACATCGCCCATCCTCCGTCTGGAAGAAGTGAGCAAGTCTTTTCAAGTCAGATGAACGAAGCTGAGGTCGACGTTGGAAAAGCCTTCCGGGCTTGGTGGAATCTGAGATGATGGCAGAGCAAGAAACGCAGAGACCTGAGGCAGACGGTCTGCCATTTGCAGCTCACGTTCAGCCACCAAAGCCTTCGCGAAATCAGATACAAACAGCGACTGCCCACAATTCGCGAGTCTCCGACAAATCAAAAGCAGAGTAGACAGGAAGAGGGCATCGTTCCACGAAAGGCCTGGTCAATGAATGTTCTCACTCCAACTCACCGGCTGCAGGGCTCCTAGATCCACTGGTCCTTTCGGGCCTGAACCAACGAAGCCATCGCTCTTTGCAGTCCAGCCTGCAGAAGTGGTAGATGCGCGTGCCAGCACCATAACAGCACCAAGCTAGAGAAATACCGATTGCAGTCTCGGAAGAGGAGTGCAATAACAGTCCAATACTTCGACAGCAGCAAGTTCATGCTCTGCGTCATTGGGTCACTCTGCCTCACGATGCCCATGTCCATCAGAGCATGTAGGACGGTGTCCTTGCCAGGCCAGCCCCAAAGCAAGTGACCACGGCCGCTTGCAGTGATCCTCCCAGGCCGCATCCAGGCCATGCTCGTGCAGTGCACGAAGCTCGGACTTCACGAAGGCGGCCTCATGGGGCCCCTGGCTGGCCCTTGGGACTTCCTAGAGGCCCCCGCGCCTCCAGTAGCTGAGATCCAAAAATCTGATCCCCGCACTCTCCAGTGACTGTGATCCGGGACGAGGGTGCTTCCCACAGCATGGACACTTCCTCCCACATCTGGTGCAGTCTAAATCGCATCAGCAGTGTCATGCTGCATGCAGTTTCCTCTGCATCTGCCATGGGTTCCATGTCAATGGCACCTGCGGCTCACTTTCATGACTTGGGTTCATGCCCTACACCCTAGGGCAAAGGCACCAGCTTCATGCAGCGGGAGAAGCACGTTCTCGTGGAACCTCAGCGAAGCCATCACCGTCACAAATAAAAGCTCTGTCTTGCCATGATATGGTGTCTGGCGCTAAGGCCGTGTCCAGGGATACTCTGCAATGGAATCAGCACTGCATCGAACGACAATGCCAGGAAACGTGTGAAATCTCGGATCTCCTTCATTCCACTGTCAGACAGGATCTGCATGACTTCTCTCCCAGTATTTTGGAACCTGTGCGCTCCTTGAGGAGAACTGTTGGGCTTCCACGGTCGCCAGTCGGGACACAGTGTTTGCAGCAGTGCCACCAGCAGCGATGTCGAATCAATGCCTGTTTGCAGAATGGAACAGGCAGGGATAAGACAAGAGAACTTTCCAGAGTGTGGTGGACGTTTGCAAGCGGCGATTGACTGCATCAAATATCTTGGGACTGTGGAGAGCACCGCCATGCAAATCGTAATCGTGCCAGGCTGAAGTCGAGAGGCAGCATGAGCAGGTCTCTAACCGAAGGCCATAAGTCTGAGATCGTGAGAAATTTGTGATACCCAACAGCTCAGGAAGATGCCGGTCAAAGATGGACTAACCAAAAAAACTCTTTGTGGCCTGTGACTGGCTTCCTGCAGGAATGCACGCTCTAGCCGACTCGAGAACTTCCCAGATTCCAGCAGGCGCTGCCTATCCCAACCACTTGCTGCAGCCCGAATTCCAGGCACTTCATGCACGTAAAGGGTGGTAGCATAAGCCTAGAGGAATGGGGTATTTTCGAAGGCGTCAGGCTCAGGAAAGGGGCTATATTAATCAAAGGGGAAGGAAGGTACTTAAACCCGGNNGAACCCCTAAACAACCAGGGCATCTATAACCCTGGACCTCTTTTTCCTTGAGCCAAACATTGTCGCAAGCAAGTCTCTGAAGTGAACCTCTGAAGCTTTTAGCTAAAGGGTCTCTGGCACTACCTCTGTTGGGGCTCTGGGGTCGTGTTCTTTTAACTATATTACTGAGTACTGCATGCCGAGAAAAGGTAGCCACCAAACTCTGCAGCAAACATGTGCAGTGTGTGCCCAGCCTCCACCAACGTAACAATTTATCTTGCGCTTCGACCGGTGTCCACTCGCAAACTGCAGGTGGACACCGACCAAAGGCCCAAACAATTTCATGTTTATCTCCGAAAAGGACACCGAGCGACATGCGTGCGTTGCACAACAGTTGGACGAGAATGCTTTCCTGCTCCAGCGTCTGTCTGCACATGCTCAGCCACCCTGTCGAGCAATCCGCTACCCCCTCACCGGCAGCGAAGGCAGCAGAAAATGCCAAAAGCAACAGTCAGTCTCCACAGATGCCATCCGACGTTCCAGCCTCTACCCGCAAACCGTCAAATTCAGCATGCTCAAGCAAACCGGCATGCACATGCTCATGCATACGTGTCCAGAAAATCCTGAAGTAAGTACTGCTTTCGGCGAAGACAAGGCTGTCTGAAGTTCCGCTTTGATCTCTCGGAGACGAGCCTCCACTCCACAGGACCTCCAGTTTGCAGCGCTGTGCCTGCGCCCGCTCGATTAACTCTTTGGCACGACCATCCATCACCTGAGAGGGAGGGACTGATGCGGCAAAAGGCTAGCACATTCGCACAATCCAGCAGTCGAAGGCACCTCGCCAAGAGGCGTGCAGAAGCTCGGGTCCTTGTCTGGCATGGGCTCCAGGACTGTCAATCGCAAGCTGCAGTCCTCGGGACTGTCCGCCCCCCGCCCGCGACAGACCTACACAAGGTACATTTGCAAAGAGATGAAGCCAGCCGACAGCCGTTGCTCAGCCCTGAAGTTCATTTTGTTTGGTTCGGACTACACGTCAGCGCTTTTTGAGGAACTTGGTCCAAGCCACGACTACAATGCAACCTTCTACACCCCGGACACAACTCCGACATGGACTCAAGGACTTTAGCGTTGCGTCAGCAGCATGCAGTAACTGACAGAGTCTCGGCGTCCTTGTTCAGCAATCCGGTGCGATCAATCATCGGCGTGCGAAAAAAGGCCGAGAGCCCGATCAAAAAGTCTTCTTGGATAGTCTCTGGTAGCAGTGTTGACGGTGGGTCGGAAATTGATGCAGAGGAGAGGTAGCAAGAAAGAAGTGGTGAGAATGCAATGAGCCCTGAGCCCAGTTCCTGCAGCTCGACACGCTCGGAATCAGAAGATAAAAGCAGCTGCATCTCCGCGTTGATAGCTTCGTCTCGCCACTGCCATCTCCGTCCCACGGTACCGTCTAGAGTCTCTCGCAGTTTCGTGTCATCTGCCGCGCTCAGGTCTATGACATCCGTTGTCGACAGCGGTTGAGACACCTGTCTCCACTGCGCTTGGCACTGGACGTCGGTGCGAGCGAAGCCTTTGCTTTCCAAGTGCTGCTGAACAGCCGCCCAACCCAGGTGGCCGCAGGAACGCACTGCAGACACCAATGCTCCAGTCTCTTTCGGCAGCCAGGGAGCCGGCTCCGCTGGAGCCTCCGGCAAGACCCAAGGGCCACTGATGCGCCGGCACATGCGACCCGGATTGAGCCTGAGGAAAGGAGTGCCGTCCTGCAGTCGCCTGACGGGGCCAGCTTCCAACCTTTGTACCATCTGCTTGTGAGGGCCACAGACGAGTCTTCCACACATGAGGCAAGTTGGATGAAGATTCCCTCGTGGAGTGGGCCATTGCCCAGAGCACCACAGCATGTCCAGAATGTCATCTAACACCTTACTTGTAGCAGCTTCGGCAGGATGCATGAAATATCATGAAATATGGCCTGAGTGGCAGTCCTACTTTGGGTGGCGAAAGGCCTCTCTTTCGGTGTTCGGTCCGGTTTGAGATCACTATGCTGGAGCAATCACAGGCGCGACTTTGCCCTGCTCGTCCGCCGCAGCCAGAAGTTCTGAAGCCGATGCGAGGATCGGACCTTGAGTGGTCAAAACTTTCTGATGTTACCTTTTCCTTCATGTCTTTCGACCGCCACATGATATGGCAAGCCTGTCTCACGGTGACAGAACATGACCACCGCAAGACTAGATAAGAAAAAGCTTAAAGACATGTCGTGAAGGCAAACAGGTCCAAGCCAAGCTCTGTCCGATTCCTTTTGCTCTGCCCTGACACTAGCTTTATGTCGACCGGCGGAACGAGGGCAACTTGTAAAACTGGTAAAACTTCGATGTCCGACAAAACATGCCATGGCACTGCAGCGATTCAGATGAAGTATCTTGTTTTCCCAGTGCACCACGACGAGGCTGCAGGGGAATGGCATGACCTGTAGCAGCTCAGGAAGAGTCTCTTCCAGCCAAGCCATGGGAGGGCATGTTCGGGTGGGTGGATCTCCTCAAAACCAGCTGCAACCCCATAGTGATCTCCGGAGCCAATGTCGAAAGATTCAATCCAGCCCAGCCTTACAGGAAAGCTGCGAATGTATATGGCATGCATGGCTGGAAGCCTCGTTGGCCTGATCAAGAAAAACGGATTCCAGCACTTCGCACACTCCACGAAAATGTTCCTGAGCATAAAGAAGAAGATCCCGGTGAAGGCATAGGCCCCCTCCTGAATAAAGCGAACTCTGGTAGCAGTCGCAATGAGCCTGCTAGGCCCGAACTAGGGAGCAGACGATTCCGACGTTGACAGCTTCGATTAGGGAGGAAAGATGCCAACCAATCCACGAGATCCATGGCTCACCAAGTGGGACAGGCAAGCAAAGCGAAACGATGAATTGAGTCCTGTCTCGAAATGTGTGTGGTCATAACCTGGTGAGGGAGAGCTTGCAATGCCTGCACCGAAGCAGAGGCAGTGCTGTCCTCCCGATGATGCCCTGGTCGGGGATATTCTGACACTTGCTGTGCGGCGCACACTATTTCTTTGTTTTTCCACAGGCGTCTGCAGAATCGACCGTGGTTAACGGTACAATCCGTTGTTGATG
>CAJNDV010034956.1:309-16987 GCA_905221635.1 Symbiodinium sp. CCMP2456 | reverse complement strand
GGCAGGCAGACCAGGTTTCCCTCGTACTTCTTGGCAATGTTCTTGAGCTTGTCATCCATTCCCGGAATGTTGTAAATGTCGGACACCTGACTGTAGGGGCCGTGCGTGCCAATCAAGCCGGCAATGGTGGGGAACATGCCAGGAAATTGGCGGTAAGCCTGGATGTTGGCATTGTTGATGTCAACCTTATCAGTCCCCCCCAAGTATTTGATTCCCTCGTAATCCACCATAGCCTGAGCTGCGCCAGGTGCGACGGCCACGGCCGCTGCTGCCGCAGTGGAGACCAGCTGCTGCTTTCTAGAGTTCAACCATCCCAGCACTGCACCAACGCCGAAGCCGGCAGTGAGAACGCTCAGGACATTGGAGTTGCTGGCCTCGTCGAAAGTCTCCTCGACTGGCTCCAATGGCAGTCGAACTGGCCTTCCCTGGCTCTCAGTGGTAGTGACACCGGTGCCCGGGGCCACGAATGCAGCCACCGGGGATGCAAGCAGCAAAGCAGCCAGCAGCACGCGAGCCATGACGCAACCGGATCCTGCGCTAGCTTGAATTACAAAAACTCTTAGCCACAGGCACAAATACATCTTGGTTGGATAGATTGATAGATAGGTTGTTCAACGAACCAGCACAACTCAAGGCTGTCTTTACTTCGCGATGGGTGCACAGAACATCGTCCCCAAACACAGGTCTCAGTGCAGGGCTACTTTGGCAGCCGCAGAAAACTTGAATTGCCATCGTTGTGGAAGGAATCCGGCTAAATAACGTGATTCGAAAATGTGTAGCTCCACTGACACTCGCAGAAAGATGCACGAACATGAAGAGTGAGGTCCTCCTTACGCAACAACGAGCTGTTTTTAAACAACTTCAACGTCTGACCGACAAGCTCAGAAGGCCATCGCACCTGAGGCAACAAGTGGAGGCAGAACGGCAAGCCTAGCCTTGCGGTTGATCAATTTCGCCGAGCGGCTGTAATCACGAGTGGGCGCGGCGGCCTGCGGCGGGTGTAAGAGACTGGCCCCTTTCTTGCAGCTGCTTGGGCCTCTCCCTTGGGCTTCGGGATTTTCCGTGCCCCTTCAGGCTTTGATGTCCTGCCAAGGAAAAGGCATATGCACCTGTCGAAACACCATGCCGAGACTAGACTTCTGTTCACTTTGCAGGTGAAGCAGGTAGGAACATGGATGAAGCGTATGGGGATCGCCAATATTTCACGCCCAGGTTCTAAAGGCACTGCACATAGATCCGAAACGGCTGTCGCTCCTTCCAAGCTCAGTCTTTAGGAACTCCTTCACTTTGCCATTCCTTGTTGCTGTGGTTTGCATGACTGGCGTGTAGAGCTTGCAAAGCCTTTTGCAGGAGCCCGGCGCACCCAGTCTGACCGAAACACGAGGAGCCGCACCGTTGGCCAAGTGAATCCTTTCCACTTGGCCCTGCGGCGGCAACGATGGGGTGAGGTTCAACACTGCACTCTCTCCCGCCTTGAGGCCATGCCTGATATCGAAAGTCTCATCTCTAGGGAATCACCCCACACTCTGTTGCAGAGAGGCAACAGAATCCGAGAATCCGGCCAGGGGGGTTTTGCGAGGACCACGACCCAATCACCTGGGCCTGGCAAGGCACAGGCACCGAACACGAAAGCTGGAGAAAGCTGGCTTTCAAAAGACATGCCGGCAATTGCTCAAGATCTCTCGGGCGGCCATCCTCGGTGGCATAGAATCATGAGAACCCGGAAGACATGCTGCCCAGTCGCGCAAAAGGCACACGCTGGGCCCCGTACGCGCCAGGCACAGCCCTGCGCATCACACGGTGACGCTAACCCTTCCCTCCCCCTCTCCTTGCATCAAGCACTCCATGTCTTCAGCACTCCAGTCAGAGGCCAGCGCGGCTGAAGATGGCTTTGAGCTTGGTATTTCGCCTGCCACACGCCACGGGACTATTGACGACTCAGAGTACTTGCATGCATGCTGCTATTGCTACTCCATGAACTGCGGAAGCAGCAATCGAACAACTGTCCACTGGTGCTTCCGGTGTGAGCAATCGTACCTCTGCTTCCTGATCTACCTCGACTTTCAGATCCTGGGAACCATCCACATTGCACTAAATCGGAAGACTGCAGTGTTGTAAAATCACCATTGACAGTAACAACGTCCTCCAGCACATCACCAACTATTCGGAAGCGAGAACCTCGCTTCTGCGTCTCCTGCAGCGCTGCATCAATTGTCGGATGACGTCCGGAAGCACTTCGAAAGCACTGCAAAAGTCTCTGTCCAGCTTCAGGCGTTGGACAACATCCTGGCAATGGCAAAACCAACCAGAAAGACATCAAAAGCATGCACTTGCACGTGACCTGCATCCGGTGATGTAGAGACTTGGGCACGCTGGGTCAGACTCAGACCAGAAGCATTCCAACATCAACCTGTGCACTGCGTGGTAACTTCCTGGCGCCCAACCATGGACCATAGTGTGAGAGGCTCCAGAGTCCGACTTCGGAGGTTGTAGTGTCCACGAACGCTGGAACTGGACACAAGGTAAGAATATTTTGTTCGGCACACTTTGTTGTGACTCGCTTTTTTGCTCGAGCTGGGCTGTCCGAGCAAAAAAGAAATTCTGTTGTTTCTGCCGAGAAGAAACCACAAAAATTGGGTTTGCTGTTTGTTCGGTACCGTGTGGGCTCGTGTTGCACTGTTACGTGTCTGCTGAAGCTTTGTGTGTAACACTAGTGAGCCATTCTCAATTCGTTGCCGACCCACATCGCCGCGCTCTGCTCACATGCATGTTGAAGGCCAGCTGCAAACTCACACAGACAAACTGAAGTCGTGGAAATGCAGTCGCATCAGTTAGTTCTCGATTCAAAAGCTTGCCACCGGCAGCGGGGCAAAGTAAGATCCAGGAGATACAAAGAAGCACAAGCATGCATTGGACAGCCTGAAACTGCTTCTCCTTCACGGCAATCTGGGCCTCGCGACGAACTTTACCAAGACGTGCCATAGCAACGCCATGCAAAAGATTCACTTGCCTGCAGCTCGGCTTGCATCTGCCTCTGCAAAGCCACAGTTCTGGCCTGCAGCTTGGCCTTGCGGGAACGGTCAAACTTCGTCGAAGAAGCGAACAAGCCAAACGGACGGAGATGGGGACTCTGATTCCGAAGGACCCGAGCGGCGGAACGCTGCAGTTGCATCTCAGCCCCATGATGCACTTGAGCTGCTGGAACAAGCTTGTTCTACACCCACGGTACATGATGCAACGGTCGTTCTGCCTTTTTAGTTTGACTTCGCTTCAGACAGATGCAGACGGATGCAGTCAGCAGCGGCTCGCCCAGGAGGCCCTCCCTTTTCCGTCACGTTACCCGGTACGAGTGACAGGTGCTTGAAGAAGCGAAATACGGTGCGGTTTCGGATACCTGCCACTACACGTCCGACAGCACCGCTACGTTGCCTCCATTTCAGCCACTTCCTGCTCTCGCCGAGACAGCTCCGCTGCCTGCAGTGGCAGCCAAGCGTAGGCGAAAACCTTTTTTCCGACCCGAACGCCGCCTTCGTGTCCGCTTCTCTGATTGCTGTGGATGCTGCAGCCTGCTGCACCATCTCTGCGCTGGTAGGGCCGCACTGGTTGAGTCTGGGCCTCTCTTTGCTCGGCATCAATTCGTGCAGACTCGAAGTCCTCAACATCTCGGGCACTAGATGAAAGTGTACCTGTGGCATGACAGTGGCATGACGTGGCCTTCTCTGCGTTGGCGGCCTGGCACCACACAGTGACGGCGGACAACGGCAGATTCCCAGCCCCGATCCCTGGCCTTGCGCTGCAACGCCAGTAGCTGCCTCTGATCATCACCCAGCAGCTCCACTGCACGAGCCACCTCTGCAGTCGTGAGATGAAGCTGTGCTTGCAGAACTGGTACGCTTCTGAGCAAGAGACAAGCGGGGCAGGCAGTCCAAGCCGCTCAGCAGTCTCCATTGCATGAGACTCTCCAATCTTGGTATGTACTCGCATCAATCTCGACACTCTCTACCCGTCCGAAAGAGAGTCGTCCAAAACACGAAGACCAGAACATAAGCATCAGCACGGTGTTCGTGGCAAGTCGATATGTGGGCCGCCCGCTCCTGTACCTCAACGTCTCCATCGAATACAAGGTGGCTGTTTGGCCAAGCCTCAGAGGAGTGTAGAGGAGCACTCCATGGCTGCAGTCATCGTGCGCTCATCCTGCCGCAGAGTCTCACGGGCCAATGGAACGACTGGAAAAGTCCCCGAATGCGCAGATCGCAACTCAGCTCGCCGTCGCTTAAACAAAGCTTACACGCGAGCATGCGCTCTGCAGACCTTGCCGCTGACTGCTTGCCGCAAGGGTATGTACATGTGAGTGATGGCACGCGCAGTCTTTGCACCACCATCATCACCAGACTGCCTACATGGCCTCAATCCAGAGGCTGGTATGTAAGCTCTACGCTGACGTATCCGCGTGGCTTGTTTCTTTGAAGAAGCCGAAGGCAAATGCAGGAATGGCCGTCACCGCCAGACAACTTCCTGAGGTATGGCCGGCAAGAGCACCGGCAGCACAGAGTTAGGAAGAGTCAAGCCAGGCTTCAAGAATCTGTTGTAGCCAGTACAGTACAAATAGTCTAGCACTGGCGCCAGGCGGGGGCATGATTCTGGGAGGCGCCTGGGTCCTACGCGTGTTTGCCATGCCTCACTTTATTGTGCAGCGGCGTTGAGCACGGAATGAGCAGTCAAGAACGCTAAAATCCGTTGTGATGGACCCAACCCTTGTCATTCCCGACACAACTGTAAGCATGCATTGACCGGTCATGCTTGGCAGCTTCCACTCTGCAACAGGAAGTGCGCACTCAGCACCAACAAATTCGAGTTTCCGCACTGAACCTGGCAGATCTGGCTATACTCCACGGCCCATCGTACTGCTTAAATGAATCCTGAGCCATGCGTCTGATCGTCGAAAACCGCCGGTTGGGAGAAAGATAGGTTCTCCTTACTACGCCGCATAACTTCTCGAAGAGGGATATCCTCAGCACCAAAGGGGTGCACAGCTGCATTCCCCTTCTGCCCTTCTCGCCTAGCGCATGTGCTGGGGACCCGTCGCACTGCCCGATGGCATCATCCTCGCAAACCGTTTAATCAAACAGAGCCAGTAGCCTAAAGCTTCACGACTACTGAGCCGTCTCCTGACTGAAGGTGTCCGCATCCCAAACGCAAAGCCGAAGAATATCTACATTCGGGTTCCGAATGTTGAGCATAAGCGTCTCATCCTTGGCTGAACTACTGCAGCCTGTTTAAAGTAAGTGCTCCGAGCCTTCATCCATGTTGTGTGCTGATAGAGTTGCTCAGGCGTCATTGAAGCTGAGGGCGAGACCCACACGGGATCAGCACAGTTCTTGATGGCTCTTGTGCGGACATGCTGCTGCCCGCCAACAAGCTCCTGGTATATACTGGCTCTAGTGACTCTAGTGTGCGCACGAGCCAATGCCACGACCAGATTGCTGACGAGGTTCTGCCACAACATATGGATCGCTCTGGGTGGTAAGGTCCAAGGCTATTAGCTGTCGAGCCTCACGAATCACGACATAGCCGGAAACCCACACCGATGACCATGAGTTGCCAAGGCTGACACGGACTTCACCTTCACCATGACCACGCCACCTCACAGGTGGAAAAGTGGGCCGTTTGACACACCTCGACACTAAGTTACCTCTTCGGGTCGCATCGATTATCACACAGCACCTAAACCAGAGGCATTGCTGCAAAGACCAGAAAGCGCCTCTTTCAGCACTTAGGCCTCTTCTTTATGAAATTATGATTGTCTGTGGACATCGACGCATCTTTCACGTTGTGCTTCAACACTTGTCCGTTCGGGCCCACTTCTGAGGTTTAGAAGCAACCATGTCGGGAATGTCTCTGTTCGAGTTGCTGCTTGGTTGCAGAACTCGACTGACGCCACTGTTGTGACCGAGCCAGATAAGCTTGACCTCACTCCGTATGCGCATGGCAGTTTGACCATGAGCACAATCACTGATAGGCTAGGGGCACACTTACCCTAGCAACAGTGTCAACAAGCTCAAAGACTCAGAAGTGCTGGGTGAGTTGCGAGCAATGTTAGACGCGTTGTTAAAACTGCACTGGGGGTCACAGCCGGCCAGCGTGCACCGAGTGATAATGATTATCCGCACTGGGCCCAGCAGCGGAACAGCGGAGGTGTTAGCAAACTTTAGAAACCAAGCAGGGTCAGGTAGGTGTGGGAGAGGATGGTATCAAAATGAGCCAACCAGACCTTCGGAGATGGGCACTCTGCTTGACACCAGAGTTTCTGTTTTCACTGCCTGCGCACGTCGCCTGATTCGAACCTAGCACACGCACTCCGCGGTTTCTGTCTGTATGTGTGTCCGATGAAGATGTGCGTGGTCTCACTGCCCGCAAGTTTTAAGTTTCAGGGTTTGCCGATTTAGAATCACAGATACTCACAATTGCAGCAAAGGCTCTCCACCAACTTGCCACTACCATTCCTTGTGAAACTCCTCTCTTGATATTTGGAACCTGGAGTGATGGCTGAAGAAGTTTTACGAGTCTTCACAAACCCTAAAACCCTAAACCCTAAAACCCTAAACCCTAAACCCCTAAAACCCTAAACCCTAAACTCCTAAGACCCTGAACCCTAGACTCCTAAACCCCTGAACCCAGCACCTCTTTGACCCCTAAGCTCCAAACAGGGTCAAGCTCTTAGGGTTCAGGGTATTGGGGTTTAGGGATTAGGGTTTAAGGGTTCCGGGTATTGGGTTCAGGGTCCAAGGCTTATGGTCTCGCGCTTAGTGTTCAGGCTCACTGCTCAAGGCCCAGTCGGTCTAGCGTTTAGTCTTGGGTGTCTGGCGTCAGGGTTTGAGGATCAACTGAACTCCGTGGATACGCAATCAATATCTGGTCTCCATTGCTGCCACAGGCGCGAACGAAAACGTCCAAAGCTTCTGCGAAGTTCACCTCAAGCGCACGCGCTATTGGGATCTGCCCTCCTTGCAAGCGAAGATGATTTTAATATAGCTGTGTCCAGGGGCAAATCTGGTACCCGACTCCGTTGGCTTGTTGAAGCCGTCGGGAAGTCTGTACTCCAGCTCGACGTTGACCTTTGTCCAGAGAACACAGCGCTCGTTGACCAAGCAACAGTCCTGGAGCATTCAGAGTAGGAACGTGCTCATTCCCATTTTGCAGCATCCTCTCCTTGGGTGCAGCGTCATTGTGTACCTTTCTGTCACTACAACTCACTCAACCGTAGTAAACCGTACGATCATGCGGCCAAAAATCATATTCACCACGATCCCACTTGTCCAATGTCAACGACAGCACCCGGCTAATGTGCGTTCCGAGACTGCGATGTCGTCCTCCAGGCAGGGAATCACTTCACTAAGATTGGATTCTGCACCTGTTCCACACCAACGCGAGCTGTCTATTCTGGCGAATCCTGCTATCCTACTTCGAATTGGCAGCCGAGAGTCGGCAGAAACAGAAACGCAGCACGGCCAAGGCATATGTGCGGACACTCACCGCTGACTGCACCCCGTGCGCAAGCGTCAACCATCGCCAATGATCAAATTTGTTGTTTAATGCCAGGGCGAAAAGTGTGAAGCAGAACTATTACGGCATCCAAAATGCAGCTCAACGAAGTTCGACGGGGCAGGGGGAGGCGCGTCTTGAGGGCAGGTCATTGGCGGAATGCAGGTTGCAGGGTCGACTCTTAAAGCAAACTACTGGAGAGTTACGACTTTTCAGGGTCACGCATTTGCAAGATCAGATGGATGTTGGATTTGAAAAGTGCAATAAGTGTAATACATCCTACGACCGATGTGGAAATTGGCTTAACACAGTCTTGCTCGTCCTCAGAGCTTAATGAATGGAGTCAAAGTTTTGATGATGAAGCTTTCTTGAGCTTGATTATTGCTATCAAGACTTGTGGCACCAGCTTCACTCGACCCAAAAAGGCCGTCTCAGAAAACACGAGTTGGTTGGCTTGGCATGGCTTCGCAAAAGATCCGGTTCGCACACTGTAGCAAAACGGATTCGCACTGATCAGGAGTTTGTCGGCCGTCCCACCCCTTCCACCCCGTGATCTGTACCCGTACCGAGGGGGACAACAACAGAACAAGAAGAGCAATGGCACCAATGACAACCCTTTGCGTTTATTGTTCAATTGATTGGGTTTCACAATGTGGAGGGTATCGCGATGATTTGGGAGACGTATCATTGGTACAGAAGCACCTTTTTGAACCGTGGGCTCCCACGTGATACAAGGACCGTGATCCTACTTTCACGCAACTTTCGAGCTACCCGGTTTGGGATTTATGTTGCCATCCGAATTAATGATGAGTTTTGACATCCGAATTGACGAATTATGTGGTGACTGGTCTGCAGAAATCCTGTAGATCGTAACCCGGCAGGCAGAGGTTCCGAAGAAGCTGGCGAGATTCCTAAACATGAATGTCACACCAACCAGGATCATGAAAGGCTTTGTTGCTCAGACTCAAAGTTCCGCTGGGCTTTTTCGTGTTTAAGCTTTTTGGAAACTCAGTCGTTCAGATGTGCTTCTTCGGCGTTTACCCGATTAACGGGTGAACCGGGTGATATCTATATACATACTCTAACAGAAACTGTTTCAAAATAATGCAATATGATGCAACATAATGCAGTTTATCCTATAGTATATACTTTTATATTCTGTATCCATGTTCATATGTACTATAACAATGTAATATAACATAGCATTATCAAACAGAACAGCACAAAACATCATATGCTTCATATAATATTCTATAAGGCTTACGGTAGAATATACTATTCTCTACCATAGCAGAATAGAAACTAAAATTTAAAACGGTTAGTGCAAAAAATAACAGTATGTAATAGTAGTTGTTTATTGATATATTGGCCATATAAATTCTGCACATCTTGATATGGTATTCATATAACCATGCAGCAATACGAGTCTTTTTCTCCCCTACATTGTAACATATTTTGCAGTATTTAACAAAACTGGAGTGTACTATTGATGTGAAAGCGTTGTATAATTTCAATATACGTATCATATTGATTTAAAATCAATACAACATAAAATCATACAATTTCTGTATGATAAATCACATCATACCTCATCTAAGTCACGCGGTCAATACGGTGTGTTGATTCCACCTGTTTGTTGCTTCGAAGCCAACTTGTATGCGAAGACTTGGGCCTCCAGCCCCCCGCNNCCCCCCCCCCCCCCCCCCGTCCCGCCGCCCTTGAGCTCCCCGCACCCCATCCACCCACCACCTGCAGGCCAAAAAAATAGAAAATACAAAAATGTAATGACAATGACCCCTCTGTTCTGAACACATACTCTAAGTTTAGCACGTCCAGTTTGGATGACTATCCAGAACACAGGCAGCTAGTCCGACCATGCCACTATCCACTGCGAATTGTAACACTTAATCAAGTAATGAAGAAAGCTGCGCCTTCGGACAACCCACATCGGTCCTGCTGCATGTGAGCAAAGCACCACGCCGAACGTTACAGACGCCCAGCTTGGAGGAGGGCCTCCGCGGCAGTCTGCACCTTGACTGGCGGTGACAGACATTACTGCCACGCAAGTGGCAAGGCTCCGGACGTCGAGAACACTTGCAAAAGCAAAAACCATCAGAAAGTTGGGTGGAGCAGACCTGTGCTGCAGACGACCTGTCATCTCCTTGAGAATTCGTTCCGTGCACTATTGAACCATTGCAATGCCAACAGAAGGCCTGGCAGTTTTGGCTGAAGCTGATGTGGCTGATAGATGAATGATGTGAAAGGATGTACAATTGAATCGCCACTTCCTGGCCTGCTCCTGCTTCGAGGCACCCTGACCTGGCTTTCGCTGCGCAATCCCCAGCCGGCCCTGTTTGTAGTTCCTTCCATACGGTCGCTGTGGGCACCAGAGAAATTCTGTAGAGATGCTGGGCCATCTGTGCTTCACACGTTCCCACATGTCGGCCCGCTGGAAATCATACAATCCGAAGCACGAAGCGCACGTGTACAAGAAAATTCAAGCCATGCACGGACATGAAGTGGCTTGTCGTTATCAGCTGGACAAGCAACACTTAAGAGTCTCCAGTCTCATTGCCAAGCTGTATTGCCACGCACTTGCAGAGACACATGTACTAGTAAACATACCTAGAGATTGGGGCGACGAAAGCTACGACACATCTGCAAGGTTCAGGCGAGCTTTCGGAGAATCTGTGCAAGGATGTGCTGCAAAGAACAACAACAAGGGTACCGGGTACCGGGTCGGGTACCAAGAAGCCGACAAGCACCAAGAAAATTGAGAGTCTAACATCGGGGGAGAATCACAGGACTTGCCCCACCCCTGCCCCGTGTAAATCAATCTCGCAACCCCTTTGAGGCCTGCATTTGCATGCGTCGTGCAATCTCACAATAGGTGGGCACCAACGTCGCAGCAGCAGCGTCAACACTAGAAAAATGAAAATCTGCCTCCAACTCGCCAGGCAACCATGTACAGACGCTCCTAAAGACTACAGTCATGTGTGCTCCACCTTTCTTCTGACGAGATTTCTCTTTCCTGTTGGTTTTCTTGCTAACCCGATAACATGAAGCCGACCCCAGGGCACATGCAGAGCCTCTCTCCAATGGCAACATACTCATGCGACCACAAATTCTCACAAGCCCAAGAAGATGGTGCGGCCAAGCAGATATCTCGAAAGAAGTGCTAATGGTCCGGAAAATATTACGTTTTAAATAGCACAACAGGTTCCTAAAAAGGCCCAAACCAAACTAGGAGAAGTTGGACCTAACCCACAGCCTCCGGGGTTAGAAGAGATGCCGGGTTCCAAACTCCAAACCGTAACACAAGCTCTCCATGTGCTGACCAGAAATGATGGGTGGCAAACCCTCCATCCGAAACCTCAAAAAACAAAAAAAGGGAGGGGAGCCAAACCATGGACCCTAAACGGAGTGACTGAGTCCCGGCAATCCCAAACCCGAAGAGGGAATGATGGATGGCAAACTAAAACCCTCAACAGAGACGAGACGATAGATTGCAACCCTGAGCCCGAGACCCGAAAAGCGACCCTTCGCAAAACACAAACCGTAGAGGGAAAGAAGGATCAGAACCCAAACCCGAAAAAGGGTAACTGGATCCCAATCCCGGGTGGCAAACCGAACGGTCGTCCCCATACGTTGGAGAGACCTTCGTCGAATGTGAGCGGGTCTGCTTCAATGACATCAATCCAGATACGAGCATCACAGCTTCATCGTGGTTGTAAAGCGTATCCCACCCATGCTCCAGACGCAAGCATGTCTCTGTCAGGGTTAAAGCCGCTCCGTCTTCGATTAGAAGCTTGCAAGCAGCTTGCAAGCGAACATCCTTTCCACTAAGGTTGCTCCATTTCACGCACCCGATTTTCTCCACAAGAGACCATGGATTGCTCCACGTCCACTTGAACGACGTCCTTCTGCTGGTGCGCAACGACCAAGACGTTGCAGCACAACAGGACGAGTGCCAATGCACAAACGCAGCAATTTGAGGCATTTATGCTTCTGACCACAAAAAACAGCGCAGGTGCGAGATAAAACGCCTTTGGCAAGCATGCCACCCGGCAGAATGGGCCAACCTAGTCCGCGTTGCGAGGCAGAGTAAATATCGAAGCTTATCTTGCACCGTGCAAACTCACAGAGCCGTCAATAATACACTTGCACCTGAGACGAGACGTCTCTGATGGAAGCCGAAAGCTTTGCTGAATCCTACGAATGCTCCGTCTGGAGCATAGAGCTTCAACCCATAGTTGCTTCAGGCTTACGAACCACAATACTGAAAGCTTTTCGTTGCCAGCAGGTTCATCAATGGAAAGTGCAAACAAAGAATCTTGGTGAGATTGGTGTCAAACTAGGCGATTGAAAGAAGGCTAAGGGTCGACCTGACATTTCGCACGGCACTTGCCTCCTGGTGCGGATGGGGCGGGCGAGGGCAACAACTCTTACATGCTTAATGCACTTGCTTGATGCTTGTTGCTCCCAAGTAAGCTCGGTGCAAGAATCATTCCCTGGAATGGCTAGGATCGCAGCAACCTCCAGCGACAGCACATGAAAGCGCTCTCAGAAGCAAGGCTTGGCAAGAACAGCTCATGCCAATTCTTGCCTCCTCGGCTGTCAGCAATCGTGGCCAGCCATCCTCTGTACCAATTTCCTGAAGCCTCAATGCATCTTGAGCCACCGACAGTTGCACACGGATTGGTGGAACAGGGAGTCCATCAATCACCTAAAGACTAGGCTCGGAACTGGACGCCGGCGACATCCATCGAAAGTTTCTTGCAACACGTGCCGGACTTTGGAAGGATAATTCCACTCTGTTCATGTGAAGTGCACTATGCTGGACAAAGCTGAGGCTTGGGAAGTCTTCTTTGTTGCTCAGACTTGCATGTCTTTCCCGTGTCCGCATGATCTTCGTCCACAGAATCGCACATTCTCGTGGCTGCAGGCACTCGCACATCGAGCGATCACAAGGCTGGAGACGTGAAATCCACTGTAGGCCTCCGTGGCCCAGTTCTTGAGCTGAACGCAGTGCCTCAATCGGCACACGTTAGAAGCCGGTACCGGAGCCTTGTAGCCTTTCAGACCATCTGGCCGTCTATGGTGCCAAGAGTCGTTGTCGCAACAACACGAGCGCCTGATTCCAGAAATGCCTGGACAAATGCACGCATCATGTCAACTTGAGATTCGGTGGCTCGTGTCGTTTACATCAGAATGGGTCATGCCCTGGTAGGTCCGTTGAATGGTAGGACCAGTCGGGCTGGAAAAGCGCTTCACTCCCAGCACCCCTAGCTTCCAGTGCAAAAAAACCTGCTCACATCAATTTCACTTGCGCGAACGGAAATCAATAATTAGTAATTAGCAGAGGACGCTAAGGAGTTGGATAACGGCAGAAATGCCACGAGGGCCGATCGGCTTTGGACTCAGTCTTGGGTCCAGGAATCCAGAATGCACAAGGGTTAACCTTGAGCTTCTTGGGGACCCTCGTCGGCATCATGGAACTTTTACGAGGGTGCTCGGCAATGCCGATTTTTTCGCATCCACCAGGACGAAGCCGCTCCTTGTGTTGGTTTCGCTAAGTTTCACGACCGCAGCTTTCCTTCCGGGCCTCCGAATGAACAATCCCACTCATGCTACTTATTTCTGGCCTTGCGGCGGGCCTGCTTTACATGCCGTTTGGTCGCGAAGATCTCACTGCACCTTCGACGAAATTCAATGACCAGCTCAGAGCTCGGTCTTCGAATGCCTGTCTCTTCTTCAAAGGCTTGTGACCACGAGACTTGTCTTCCTGGCCCTTGGCTGGCCCTTGGAGCGGCCTTCGGCTTAAGCGAATGTGAACTGTGAAGTGCTCCTTGTATGCCGGTTGCAAACTCGTCGATGCTTATGCTTGTCGACAAGGGATCGGAACCTGCGGTGAACGCAGAAGATTCTTAGGCAAGACTGCTGTCTTCAGTTGTACAGATGTACACTGCGGCTGTGTTGCCTAAAGCGGTTCTGCTAGGACGGGACAGTGGGGCCCCGTAATCGAAAGAGCAGCCTTCCGAATTCATCAGGGAATAAGCCCCCCCTGCCTGAAGCTTAAGCCCGATATATCAAGAGCAATGGGCCCCTAAACTCGTTTTGACGCAAAACCAACTCCCGCAAGCTCCAAAGGAGCTAGCTTTCGCACGTGTCCGAAACTTCACGAAGAAGCCTGGAAACGAACTCTGGAAGCTAGCACTGCATCGTTGCTGGGTCATCGCGCAGACCCTTTCAGGCCCACAGCTTAGGATCTAGCGATTCGTGGCGCGATAGGAGCACATAAGCCAGGTGGGCTTGTCCCGCCTCCAGCATGGCACGGGCCAGAGCCGCCCCTTGTTGGGGATCCGTTCCAGTTCCGGCCTCCCAACAGCACAGCTCTTGACACTGGTCCGCGCCGGTCCGTGCGCAGGCTCCCACTGGCTCCAACCTCATCCACCAGAACCATAGCTCGTGGCCCGACATGCCGGACACTCGACAGCATGATGCGGGACCTGCGAGAGCGCCGGGCTGAAGGTGAAGTCCCAATCGCAACTAGAGGGTGCTAGTTCTGCAAGCTCAGGACAAAGCGCTACGAGATGTGCAGAGTAAGTTGACAAGTCATCAACCTAAGTCGCCAAGCACTTCTGCAGATGTTGTCAGAATGCTACTTGCTGCTTAGGCTTTGAGGCAATCCAGGCTGTGAGCAATCGTTTGCATGTCGCCCACATCTGCCAGGACAACCTGCACTGAATGCAAGTACGTGGCCAATTTGAACATGTGCTCGAGCTGCGGGGTCCACGGATCCACGCCACTAGGAAGATCTGAGAAGCAAAGCTGCAGCGCACCTCGAAGAAGTCAACTCGCGGAGACTCTCCAGCTGGCACCGGAATGCCACAGCGTGCCTTGGGTTCTTAATTCTGGCTCAACAAGGCCCCCCGCTTGCGACCGGGCGCCCAGCCAGCAGCGCGAGAAGTCCCAAAGTCTTCAGGACGACTGTCTTGCCCCCAGCATTCGGGCCTGTAAGGAGTAGTCCCTGGCTGGACTTCCCTAGCCTTGGAAAACGAAGTCTGCATGGGCGAGAGTTGCCATGACGAGGCCACACACACACACACATATGTCACATGTCTGCAAGGCTTCTGGGAGCCTTTTGTTGCTGGGCCGGCGGCTCGAGGCGATAACCTACGACCTTGCAGTCTGAGCCGACGAAAATGAACACAGAGAAAGTCATGCTTCAGGTCCCACACCCGCTTGCCACCGCGCAGTATGAGGCAGGGATTCCTTGCCTGCCAGCTCCCGGATTGCACACGTTCTGGATAGAATCGATGTTTGGATTTCACCCACACGACCTGCTTCACCTCTATGATCCCATCATCTCCCACATTGGGCACCTGCCAGAAGTCTGTTGGATTCAGCAAATTATGGGGAACAGGTGAGACGACTGCATCTCACCTCTCCTTCCATGTCCTCGCCCAGAAACAGTCTCGCGCGCGCTAGGTCAATGCGTGCCGCCGCCTGGATCAGAGCAGGACATGTTGCATCCAACCAGAACCAGGATAGTACTCGATAGTACAGGCAGGTGACGGGTACGCCTGGCCTCCAAGCACCGCCGAATGTCCTTCGCCGCATGGGAGAGCGCCAGGGACATTGTCCTTCCGTGCAGATGAATTCAAAACATCTTCTGGTGACATGTTGCCCATTTGTAAAGATCACGATAGACACGTTGTAAAAACAACATTATGACAGTGCGCTGGGAAAGTCCCTGCGATACTGGCACTGCTGCGACGACAAAGTTCCGTGCGAGACTTGCAGTGTGTCGCAGCACTTCAAAGGGGTCCCAAGAATGCGGCGAACCAGCAGCTTCAGTTCCTGGCACTGAAGTCCATGCTGCAACTCTACGCTCCGCGAGAATCTAGAAGTGGCCGTCCTTTTGACTTTCAAGGAGGTCATCGGTCAATGCGACGACCTCGTTCGGCTCCACGTACACAGTGCCTGCAGTCGAAACGGGGCACAGATTGAGCGTGATTGAGTTGACCTGTACGTAAAGCATAGACTAGTCTAGAAGCGCAACCGAACATCTGCACATGTTCTCAGGTCTGGAGCGGGTTACAGAGTTTATGAAATAAATTCTGACGAATTTTTCTGCGTGCCTGCGGGGCAGGACCCCTGGTGCAACCCTAGGACGCTGCAAGCCCTTAAAGTCCGTCAACCAAATTGCACTTCCTCGAGGTTGGGATCTCATGAAAAGAGGTGCCACTCCTTAGCTTTACACTTCTCTCCACAAGATGTGGCAAAGTCCAAGAGCATTCCAAGAGCTGTTGCCACCGAATCTACCGTGGCCTGCGTATTATTGTCTGGATCTTCGAGTAGCAAGGCGATTCAGGAAGCTCGTTCAATGCCGTTCCAAGAACCAAGAGGCACAGAGTCCTCTTGGAAATGTTGGAGGCTCTGTTCTTGTTGGAGTCTTGAACGAAGCCCTGCTGCTGATGCATGTTCTGGAACTGGTACGGAAAGGCTGCAAAACTCTTCCCTGAACAGTGTACAAAGTGAACCAGACTTCAGCGTGTGTGTGCGCGTGTGTAATCCCTGTCTAAAACAGCTACAAAACAATAACGAGCGTGAAGTGCAGCAGGGGACGAAAGGCTTACTGGATGGCTTGGGCCAACGAAGACTCATCCAGTATGCTAAACGTGCCTGATAGAATGACGCACCGGGGCAAAGATCCATGTCCTCGAAACCTGTAATCTAAACAGTGGCAGATGCAGCAGATCACAATATCCAGACACAAATCGGAAGTGACGCCAACAAAAAACAGAGCGACATCACCGACGACATTACAGAACATGAGATCTGGTGCAAGTGTGTGTGTGCGTGTGGGGGGGGGGTGTATGTGTGTGTGCGCGTGCCTGTGCGTTTGCGTGTCTGTGTGTGTCTGTGTGTGTCTGTGTGTGTCTGTGTGTGTGTGTGTCTGTGTGTGTCTGTGTGTGTCTGTGTGTGTGTCTGTGTGTGTGTCTGTGTGTCTCTGTGTGTCTCTGTGTGTCTCTGTGTGTCTCTGTGTGTCTCTGTGTGTCTCTGTGTGTCTCTGTGTGTCTCTGTGTGTCTCTGTGTGTCTCTGTGTGTCTCTGTGTGTCTCTGTGTCTCT
>CAJNDV010034955.1:9721-19832 GCA_905221635.1 Symbiodinium sp. CCMP2456 | reverse complement strand
TTTCCGAAGATAAGGGACCCTAATATAGTACCCTAAATAGTTTAGTAGGATCCTTATTATAAGAACCCCAAAACAAGGTATCCCTAATTTGCGGAAACTCCTATTTCAGAATTTGGTGCCTTTGGGCTTAGTTGGATGTTGGGCGTAGACGTCGGGACTTACCTAGAGTAGTTTGGGGGTTCCTTTGTAGAACGTTCTAGTATAATGGACCCCCAAAACGCCCAAAACCCTATTCTAAGTCTTAAGGCCCCTATATTGCGGATTAGACCTAAACCCCAAATCCTAAACCCTGCACCCTAAACCCTCAACTCTAAACCCCAAACCGGGGTGCGGCTGAGGCACATGGTTCGAAAGCATCAGCATGGTCAGTGCCAGGCAGAAGCAGCTATAGAGCCTCAGCCGCTCAAGGCTGGACTTGTACCTGAAACACAGGGCTCCAGGCTTACCGAATCTAGGGGCCTTAGTGACTAGAAGAAGGTTCCTTCAAAAGGGTTCTATATGGAATCTATGATAGGATTCTATAGTAGGGGCCTTAGGGTTTTGGGGTATACTGTACTATAATTCTAATAGTATAGGTAACTATTAAATAATTAGAATGGGGTTCCTTTAAAAGGGTTTTAGAAGGGTCTAATTTAGGGGCCTTAATGACTAGAATAGGTATCTATGATAGGGTTCTATAGTAGGGGTCTTGATGACTAGAATAGGGTTCCTTTAAAGGGTTCTATAAGGGATCTACGATAGGGTTCTATAGTAGGGGCCTTAATGACTAGAAGAGGGTTCCTTTAAAAGGGCTCTATAAGGGATCTACGATAGGGTTCTACAGGAGGGGCCTTAACGAATAGAATAAGGTTCCTTTAAAAGGATTCTAGAAGGAATCTATGATAGAGTTCTATAGTAGGGGCCTTAATGACTAGAACAGTGTTCCTTTAAAGGGTTCCTTAAAGGGTTCTATCTATGATAGGGTTCTATATCAGGGGCCTTAATAATTAGAATAGGGTTCCTTTAAAGGGCTTCTTTAAAGGGGTACTACAAGGATTTTATAAGGGTCTAATATAGGGGCCTTAATGACGAGAATAGGGTTTTGTGGTATATTATACTATACTTCTAAAAAGGAACCCACCAAAATAGTAGACTAAAATAAGGCCCATATATAAGCCGCGGTATGTAGCGAAATCTTGGATTGGAATAGAAAGCTGTTCAAGCTTGGGATCGGAGAACTATGTAAATTATGAACCCTTAATCTAACTGTTAGAGCATAGAACCCTACGGAACCCAGTTGTAACCATTGTGGACCCCCTAGTACAAAAACTGTGAAATCCTGATCATAACAACGTTAAACCATCTTATAAGACTCTCGAAGCGGCTGCTGCCCTAGCTTCAAACCATAGACCCAAGAAGTACAAACCAAGTGTGGATTGTTCTCGGCTTTGAAGCCTTGCTTTTGCGACTGTAAACCCTAAACCCTAAACCCTAAGGGTTTGGGGATGTAGGGTTTGAGGCAGTCTTGGTGCTGCCGGGGGGGTTGTTGGGGTAAATGATTGAGCAACACAGTATGGCAAACTCTCGCTTAGGGTTTAGGGGCCTTAGTAATGAGAATTAAAGGGCTACTCTAAGGATTATTCCAAGGGTTCCATAAGGGTTTGGTGCAGGGGCCTTAATAATAAGAATAGAGTTTTGGGGCCCATGATACGACAGTTCTAATGAGGAACCCCCAAAATAGTATGGTGATTGTTTAGACCCCTATATTACCCCTGAGTCCTCAACCACAAACCCTCAACCGAACTCTTAGTGTTCACCCGAACCCTAAACCCTGAACCCTAAACCCTAAACCCAGTACATCGCCAGACCCGAACTCCAAGTCTTCGCAGTGCGGAAGCTGCGACCATGTGGCACTGCGAGGATCAGGGAGCTGGACACGCAAACCAGGATAAAGACGCTGGCCGCCACCTCAGCTGCATCATGCCGAGCATCGCTGAACAACGGCAATAATGATTGTAAAGCCATGAGCAAAAACCGGAGCAGCAGTTCAATAGAAAAATTGAAGCCGAGGTCTCAAAACCCGGGCAACCCGACAACTGTGTCATCTGACAGACAGGAAGCGATACCGACACCACAAGGAGGCAACCAGACTGGTGGGAGAACATCATGACGGAACAACCAACTACAGGAATCACGACGGTTTAGGGTTTAGGGTTTAGGGTTTAGGGTTTAGGCCATGAGCACGACGACCCCATGTCGCCGTTGCTGCTGCCCTGCGGCTACGCAACTCTGCAGGTAACGACTGTTTGGACATGCACCCTCGAACGCTGAGTCTACATGGGGGTTTCCGAAAATAGGGGACCCTAACATAGTACCCTAAATAGTAGGATCCATATTATAAGGACCCCAAAATACGGTACCCCTTCTTCTCCGAAACTTATAGTAGGACCCTTATCATAAGGACCCCCAAAATACGGTACCCCTTCTTTTAACCGAAACTCCCACATGGGAGTTTCCGAAAATAGGGGTACCTTATTTTGGGGGTCCTTTATAATAAGGGACCTACTATGTAGGGTACTATATGAGGGTCCCCTATTTTCCGAAACTCCCCACATTTCTTTGGCCCACACCAAGGTGGCCAAAGTGACAAAGCTGACGGTGGAGAGGTCTGCCACACAGAACTCGCCGAAGGCCTCAGGTTTCGTATTCCGGGCGGTGATGCGACAACTTGGGGGGCTTATAGAGCTCCTGGGCCGAATATATGGCTCCTTTAAAGGGTTACCAGAAGAGTTATGATATAAGGGTTCTAGAAGGGTTTAGCAAAGGGGCCTTAAAAGTTAGAATAGGGCTTTGGGGCCCATTCTACTATAACCATAATACGGAACCCCGAAACAAATTAGCATAGGTCATTCTTTAGACCCTTGTAGTGGCGCAGCTAGGCTTAAGGTCCTTGGGGTTCACGCTTTAAGTGCAGGGCTGGGTGTCTTTTTCTCAGGGCCAAGTTCAAGCTTCATACAGAAGGGCCTGCACTTCAAGGGTTTAGGGTTTAGGGTTTAGGATTTAGGGTTTATGGTTTCGGATTTAGGGTTTCGGTTTCGGGTTTAGGGTTTCGCACCTAGGGTTTAGGGTTGGGGGAGGGTCGGATGTAGGTTTTTGAGTAGCAGGTGTTGGATTCGGGGATTCTGGGGTGTTGGCACTGAAGGCTTGGGGTTAAGCTTGGGGTTAAGGATTTGGAGTTTGTGCTCTAGAAGCCAGGGATGGCAAAATGCGATTTTCGGAACTTGTCGTTTGGGGTCTTGGGATATGCGGCTAAGGGATTAGCATAGAAGCTTGAACGTTTGGACTAGGTTTTTGGCGGTTTCTAGACTATCCACATGTCAAGAAACCATGGAACCATCTCAAACCCCCTAAACCCTAAACCCTAAACCCTAAACCCTAGACCCTAAACCCTAAACCCTAAACCCTAAACCCTAAACCCTAAACCCTACTGTCTGTGCTTAGGGTTCGGGCCGGGTTGGTGCCCCAGGTATGCGCGCAGCCAAAGCTCGGGCGGAGTTGCTGCTTTGAGGCTCCAAACTGTCACGGGACACTGCTTGGGTTTAGGGTTTAGGGTTTCTTACTTCGCCAATAAGCCAGGGAAATAAAAGGTTAAACTTTCAGATTACTACTAAAATATAAGAACCCAAAAGGTTTAAAGGTTGGGTATTGAGGAACTAAGGTTTAGGGTTTAGGGGTTAAGCTCTTTCGATGGAATGTCGGGTACTGCACTGTGTCATTAAAATTTCTTGTGCGCTAGCTGAATCATGCCGGTAGGATTCCGGTGTATATTCTAATTCAGACCATTCCTCGAATAAAAAACCAATCAAAACCTGCGAAAACCCTTGCAAACCTGTCCAGCCCGTCCTAAACCCCTCGAAACCCTTATTGAAACCAGGTAAAGCCAACCCTAAACCCTAAACCCTAAGGCCACTTAGCCACGCCGAACTCGGAGAGATCCGTCCGATGGTCCTGGCACCTGATCATCTTAGGGTTCAGGGTTTAGGGTTGAGGGTTTAGGGTTTAGTGCACTGATAAACACGTCGGCGTTGCTGTCGAGTTCTGAAGTTAGGGGGCGTAAGATCTGGCGTTGGGGCTTAAACAATTTGGGCCCCAATTCAATCATTTTGGGTGTACGTCTTTGGGGTTCGGAAAGTGCATGACTTTGGGGGTCGCGAATCGATATACAAGAAGTTTCCATCATCGAGGCACAGGCCCCCCCTTCCTTTGAGGTTTAGGGTTTAGGGTTTAGGGTTTAGGGTTTAGGGTTTAGGGAACTGCTCGAGCGCGCAGGGCTTTGTGTTCCTTCCCAGGTTTCCTCTTCATGTAGGGGCCTTCATAACTAGAATGGGGTCTTGGGGCCCATGTACTATAATTATAATAAGGAGCCGCCTAAACCCTACACCCTAAACCCCAAACTAGTATAGGTAGTTACTTAGGCTTCTATACTATACTATACTACTTTAACTCCCCAACAATGACAACCAAGCCCTGGAACGAAGATCATCAAACCCCAAAGCCTCCACCCTAAACACCCCTCGTATAAGAGTTTAGGGTTGAGGGTTTAGGGTTGCCCAGTTGAAGCTGCCGACACAGAACTTAGATCCCCATCAGAGATGCCGCAAAGCCCCACATAGAGCCCTCATAAACCCCAAATTCTACACACTGAACCCTAATCCCTACACCCCAAAGCCTACACCCTAAACACCAAACCCAAATTTCTTAATGTAAGGGCTTTAATAATGAGAATAGGATTTTGGGGGTTCCTTGTTCTAATTTTGGTATCACTATAACCCCAAACCCTATTCTAATTCTTAAGGCCCCCACATTATTAGCCCCCCTAACCTGCGAGCGCCCCCTGCCTGTCCACTTCTGACTCGGGGCGCTTAGACTCGCTCTTGGCGGCTTCATGCCTCCGACGCCTGGGTTTACCCGCAGGCCCATTCTGCAGGCCCAAAAAGGTTCAGGGTTTAGGGTTTAGGGTCTAGGGTGTAGGGTTTGATGATAATAATAGGAATAAGAAGAAAAGAAAAACAGTAGTAGGTGTCGGTGCTTGAGGGGGTTCGGGTTTGGGGGTTTTAGGTGTGGGGCTTGGGTCTAGGGGTTCACAGATGGTGCCGTCGGGCGACTCAGGCTGGGGAAAGGCGGGCAATCCTTCTCACGGACTACAGAGCCACTCCGAACGAGCGGCGGGGGGTTACAGGGAACATTGCCGGTTCGAGGAAGTGCCGTTCTGTTATTATCAGTAGTACAATAATAATAATAACTGAGTAGTAGCTAGTATTATGACTATTGCTATGTTTGTTCTGTTTTCTTTGATTCTTCTTCTTCCTTTTGTTGTTACTAGTACTATAAAAAGGCTAGTCCGGCAGAAAGGCGGGTCATTTTGCTTGTCTGCCTGGTCGCCGGGCGTCCCCTGGAGCCCAAGCCCTAAACCCTAAACCCTAAACCCTAAACCCTAAACCCTAAACCCTAAACCCTAAATCCTAAACCCTAAACCCTAAACCCTGAACCCGTTTGGGGGCTCCGGGGTTCTTGCGTTGCGCTGTCGAGACCAGCACAACCCGTAAAGGCTCTTCCCTTAAAATCCCCAGGGGCCTTAAACTACCCATAGGCCCCATAGTAGGGTTTAGGGTTTAGGGTTTAGGGTAGTTCCTTTTATGGATTACCTTATAGGATTCTAAACATGAGGCCTATGGGTAGGCCCAAATCCTACACCCCAAAACCCGAAACCGCAAGTCCCAAGCCGCCAAAGCCCTGAACTGCAAGCCCCCCCGCAACAAAAAAACTACTTTAATGTATATTTAATCTACCATAAGGTTTTATAATATAACTGTGATATACTAAAATCTACTACTATCATGTACGAGATCTTGCGAAACCTTCACCAAGCCCTGAACCACAAAAGGATGAAACTCTCATGGGGCCTTGGCTTCTACAAACTCGCTTTTTATAATACCGTTGTTGCTCGCTCTCAACGCCAAGCCCTATGCCCTTCTATAACTCACGGTTTAGGGTTTAGGGTTTAGGGTTTAGGGTTTAGGGTTTAGGATTTAGGGTTTAGGGTCATAGCCCCTTTACAGAGAACCCTTATGGTATACTCTTACAGAAGCCTTACAGGAACCCGAATGGAGGGGCCTCAATAAATAGAATAGGGTTTTGTGGAATATTATACTATAACCAAAATAAGGAACCCCCAAAATAGTATAGGCAATGATGAAGGCCCCCATGTTACCCCTGACCCTCTGGTACTTAAAGGATCCTGGGACTTAGTAAGTAGGGTTATAATTAAGGTAACTATACCTATATTTACTTATCACCCCAATTAAGGGACATATAACCTTACTTGCTAAGTCCCATGACCGTCCAAGACCATAACCCTAAACCCTAAACCCTAAACCCTAAAGCCTACCCACCCCTCCAAGTAAGCGCCGGGTGGCTTGGCAGAGCACTCGACGCTCTCTTCTCCGAGCCGCCGCTTGCATCTCCACTCGGAGCTGAGGCCACTGCCGGCCCGTCCAGGGCTTAGGGCCTGTAGGGTTTAGGTGTAGGGCTTAGGGCTTTTATTTAAGTTGGTACGCTTCACCCTAGGGTTTAGGGTTTAGGGTTTAGGTTTTAGGGTTTGGGTTTAGGTTTAGGGTTTAGGGTTTAGGGTTCAGGGCTTCGGAATCCTAGTTGGGGTCCCTTATATCCTGAAGCTCACACGTAATTACTATGTCGTATCACATACTCTACCCCGGTATACTTTAGCATGCAGCGGAAACATATTAATCGCAAGAATAACAACAGTCATAGCATTCATAATAGTAGTGATCATAATAAAAGAAAGCAGCCAAGGATGCTATGATGCTGGACTCGCAGATTGAGCCGGATACATCAATGCTCCCGATCAGTGTATGTACTTTGTTGCATTTTCTTGATTTAATAATAAGGAAGAACATAACGATCGGTAGAGGTAGTCTGGGTAACAGTGACAGGAACTGTCGCTAAGGTTGTCATGGATGCACCAGACACTGTAGTACCAGTAGTGGGAACTGCGGGTAACCGCTGACATGAATACACGGAGAACGAAAGACAGCAAAAGCTGCACCAGCAACCTGCGTCGGCATCTAAGATGGTCAGCCTGGTCCCGTAGGGTAGCAGTGACGGAAAGCGAACAGTAGGAAGAGCGGTGATCTTGATAACCAAACAAACACATGCAGGAGACGACTCACAATTCGCAACCGGGTTGTTGGCAATGCCGACTAGCGCTAAACTAACTAGAAACATCTCTAGTAGCACAGAGCCAACCCTAAACCCTGCGCCCACGAGCCGACCCGCGTGAGTCTGACGCCAAAACATGCTGCCGGCCTCCGGAAGCAGGCCAACAGCAAACGGGAGGAACCTCGGCCACCGTTGGGGCGACACGGCGTGGGGTTAAAGTTACGCGTGCAGTGTCAAAGGAGTCAAGGTTTGGGGGGGGGGGGGTTGGGATTTGGGGCTTTGCCCTGTCGCAGGCAGGGAGTCATCCCAGAAAGACGTTGCTTGATGGTCCGGCTTAAGGTCCTCAACGTACGAAACCGCCTTCCACCTACTGGACGCTACTTTCTCGTAGGCTCTTAAAACCAACCCGAACATCAACTTCCTACGCGTCTTGTAAAGACCAACTGCTGCTTCAGTGGGAACCCAGAGAAAGAATCTTAGCCTATGCTTGTTGCTCTTGATCTTGAGGAAGAAACCAAGAAGATCCCGACTGTGTATGCTACTGAAGGTCGTAGGGTTGCCCGTCGGTCTCGTTTTCTGGAAAAGCGCCCAAAAAAATGGCTCATATAGGCCCTATGCAGAAGGAGCCTCACCCTCAGCAACCCTGAATAAGGCATATCCCTAACCCTAAGCCCTAAACTCCCTTTGCTGAAACCTCTGAAGCCCTCATCTCATAGGGTGTCCAGCTCAAGCTTTCCAGGTTTGCAGTAACCTGTGCCGAAACTGTGCTGTGGGCCGGGGCCGTGGATTAAAGGTTTTTGAAGGAAGCCGCACATGAAAGACGACCCAAGTTGGAATTGGTATGAAGCCAGACCCCAAAGAAGTGAAGCCAGCTCTGCAAAAGGACCAGCTCAACATCACAGTGTATTACTACAGCCGAGCGCTGGTATGGTACACGTCCTAGTTCTACAACTAGAAGCAACAACAACACTGGTGCAACTACTATTACTAATTACTTCCGCCATCAGCAACACCAGCATTGCTGCTGCTGCTGACCGCTACCTCTACCGCTACCGCTACCGCTACCGCTACCACTACCACTACCACTACCACTACCTCGACTACCACTACCACTACCACTACTACTACTACTACTACTACTACTACTACTACTACTGCTACTGCTACTGCTACTGCTACTGCTACTGCTGCTGCTACGGCTACGGCTACTGCTACTGCTACTGCTACGGCTGCTGCTACCACCACCACCACCACCACAACCACGACTACTACTACTACTACTACTACTACTACTACTTCGGATACTATGATGTAGTATCATAGCATTTCTTTTCATATCCTGTCATATCATATCAGATAATGCAATTCTCTTACCGCTGGCGCCAGATTTGGCATCACTTCCACTACATGCTGCCCGCTGACAGCGGCGAGATTGCGGAGGGGCCCACGTTGAGGCGGCGGTCGAGTGCCTCCAGGCCGACGGGAGCATGTTAGGGTACAAGGTCTAGGGTTTGGGGATTAGGGCCAGTTTAGGGATAGGAAGGGCAAGAAACGCTGGGCCTAACATATACAAGGTCGACGTGTTTTATGATGGGTTGTGGTGCCGTTTGAACTGGAGGATACCCATTTATTGCCTTAACCCCTAAACCCTAGACCCTATCCTTAAACCTAAACCCTAAACCCTAGACCCGACCTTAAATACCTAGGGGATCCAGAGCATTCTTGTTTGAGGCATGCCTGCTTTAGTCTATTCAATATAGGGGCCTGAATAAGTAGAACAGGGCTTTGGGGGTTCCTTATTATGATTATAGTATACTATACCCCCACACCCTATTCTAATTTTCAAGGCCCAAAACATTACCGTACGTCTTGCCTAGCAGCCGCGAAGCAGGCCTTAAATTTCCGGCAACGTGACCAGACTTACTTCACAAACTTGCTTGCGTGCGAGCCTCGCAGAAGCTGGACGTTAGGCCTCCCAAAATTGCCTCGCCCGACTGCAGCCAAGACATGTGGATTACCCATAGGCCCTAATAGTAGTTCCTTTTTGGGATTACCTGATTTAATTCCTAAATATGAACCCCAAAAAGGAACTACTATGGGGCCTGTGGGTACCGCCTGTCTACACACCTGCAAACTGTTGAGCCAAGGGTCAGATTGAATGAATCTTAGGATCCCCAAAAAGAACGTAAGCATAAGCTTTTTATAGGGATATTCCNNCCTTGTTGGGCTTCATTATAAGGGGCGGGGGTTTATATGGGATAACACTATCCTAATTGTTGCTTATGTGGCTTTTTGGGGCACTAGAATCATGCTGGCAGGATCGTCGGCGGTCTCGTTCCCAACTGCGTCGAAGAGTTCGAGACATTTCAACCTCTTCCCGGCATCTCTGCTGAACGCACAGGGCAGTAGCTTTCGGGATCTGAGGACTCTGCAGCGCACACACAAGCATGAAATAGTCATTGGTCTGCTTGGCACTTTAGGTACGCAAAGAATCATGTGATATAGTTCCTCGCGAAGTGCTAGTGTAGGATACCCAATACCCAAAAGCACCGGCAAACCTCATCCCGCTTTCCTTTCCAGATTTTTAGGTAGACTCCGGGCCTCCTCCGATAGCCGAGCGACTCCCCTCATTTCCGGAATGCTGTTGCTGCTTTCTTGGTTGCCGTAAGGGTTGCTTTCGGGTAATTATAAAAAGGTTACTTCAAGGGGTACTACAAGCAGTTCTGTCGGGCTACTAGAAAGTGGTGGAGCGCTGGCGGATGTAGTGGTGGTAGTACTAAGTTGCCATGGCCGCTAGTGCTGCCGCTGCTGCTACTATTACTCCTAGTAGTTGCTGCTGACTCCCTCGTCCATGCCGTTTTGGGTGTTAGCAGGGTTTAGGGTTTGGGGTTTA
>CAJNDV010034954.1:2416-27889 GCA_905221635.1 Symbiodinium sp. CCMP2456 | reverse complement strand
CAATGCAAGTGTGTGTGTGTGTGTCTGTGCGTGCGTATGTGCGTGCGTGTGGCTTTCGAGGTTCGAACAGACGTTGCCACACAACTTGGATTCTCCAATCGGAACTCCCTACACCCTCCAAGTCCCGCACCCACCGCAAGTTCCTGCACCCTAAACTAGTTGCCCCACAGTGGGTCATCTTAACCATATGGCTTGAATCCTTTAACGAAGCCCCCTCCAGCTGAGGTCTTGGCCGCATGTTCCATATTTCCGGCTTTCGCCCATCGTCCCCAGCATCCCCTTGGGATCTTAGACTCTGAGGCGGACGTTGCCTTGGGTCTTCAGCTGCCATGCAAGTTTTTTAATAAATACATACGCAGGTACATACATGCGTATATGCATGCATGCATACATGCATGTAAGTAGGATACCACCTCTGTGATACACGCGTTTATGAGCAGGACTCCCCAGCACGTTCCAATTGTTAGCACGCGTCGACGAGAATTTTAACGGAATGTTGTCTTCAACTCCCACCCGGGTCGCCGAGCTCCCTGACACAGTAAAGCCTGCACGCCTTCCTGACCAGACGGGCTACGATGGCTATGACTGGTCCAAGATTCCGTCAGTTTTCGCCCCTCGGCTATGCTCGTGTGAAAGCGACCTAACGATTATCCACCAGTTCGAGCTTGTTGGCTTGCTTGCGGGGTTTGGCACGGCACTACTACGGGTCGCCTCCCCACTGGCTGACCTGGGCCCTAAGAGCCTCGGGTTTGCGCTTGCGGCTTTCGGATGCACGGCTCCGCTATTCAGGGCTTGGAGTCTTTTAGAGAAGTGAGAGGTCGGCGTGACGTTGCTGCCGACGCGAAGAGTAGGTCTCCTTCGACTTGCTGGTGGAGAACACCCTAAAACCCTAAACCCTAAAACCCTAAAGCCCTAAAGCCCTAAACCCTAAACCCTAAATTCCTGCGTGCCAGGCGTTTCGGGATCAAGTGCCTGGGAGCTGAGACTTCCCCTTTCCGAGCCATGGCCCGATTTGGATCCCTCCTCGTGCTCCTGGCGGCGGCGTGCCTGGCACTGTGGTCAGGCGTTCCGGTAGGGCCCGGCAATTCGCACGGCCGCTTCAAATCATGTGTTCAGTGCAGCAGAGTCCCCTTTCACTTGTGCTGCTTATCACGTTGTTTCGTCTTTGTTTGGTTGTGTGTTCGTGTTTGTGTGTCTTTACGTTGCTGCTCACTCTCACAAAGCGACAGACGCATGCTTTTGAAGCCACGGGAATGCCTCCCAATGACGGTCAACACCAGCTGAAGTGTTCATTGCTCTCGTTTGGATTTTCCGGAATAGACGTCCGACAGAGTACGGGTGATGAGTCGATGCAAAGAGTTCTCCTGGCTCTGATGAGCCGAACTCCAAGTGGCCAGGTGTGCCAGGTCCCCCGGCCGTTGCGACGTGCTTCCTTGCTGGTTCTTTGTTTCGCACATGGACTTTGCTCCGAACATTCATGCAACTTTTAGGCGTAATTGCCTACAAAAGTCTTCAAAACTCTATGCGCATCTTTCGGAGGAGTCCCGATTCGAGCCATGGTTTCATCAGTCTGTCTCTTCGGAGGCCTCAGCTTTGTGGGCGCTCCGGCAGCTTCCTCCCCGCGCACGGCCGTCGCCCGGCACGCCGAAGCGAAGAAGGCCGACGTCTTCGTTCCGGGCAGCCGAAGATCTTGCTTGGAGGTTCATGGGTAGTTATAAGTGGGGTATTTAGTAGGGAAACTATAATTATAACCCATATTAGGGGACTTATAACTCCATGTATAACTACCCATGAACCTCCAAGTGGGGATCCGGATCCGGCACGTTAGAGAGCGCCTGTGTAATGCAGGCCCCCGATCGAGCTCACAAGCTCAAACCCCTGCTTTGCCGATCCCCCCCGTCAGGCTCCGAAGAAGAAGGCCAAGGCGCATATATTTTCAGAGCTTGTAGGAAGTCACAGTTAGCAGCTTCTTCTGGGGGTGGAGGTTTGAAGGCAAGAACTTTGTTGGAATCGAGGAATCGAGGCACTCGTGTTGGACCTCACTTCTGATCGTTCCTTGTGTGGTTCTTTTTCGGGCCATCCTACATGCCTGATCCAACCTGCCCACATAGGATGTATAGTCGTCACCACAAGGATCCGATGCTCCCGCATGCAGTACATCTTTGCATGGAAGGGAAGTCGCGAAGGTTAGGTTGAGGTCCTGTGGGTTTGGTCTTCCACCCCATAGATGGCTCGAGAGTCTGCCATCGTAGTCCAGCAATACCCCGTGAACAGACCTCACCTGGCCAAATCCGAGTGAGAGTGCGAACGCTACAGCAGAGCTCAACAAAGAAGCCCAAACCCTCCTGTAGACCCTAAACCCCGAAAAAAGCTCCAGACCATAAACCAGCGAGAAAGCCCTAAACTCTAAACCATAAAAGCAGACCCTCAGCCGCACACTGGACCAGGGCCCATGGGTGGGGCCGAAGAAGGGCTCTTGGGTCGGGATCCGAGGAGGGTTTATTAGGGTTTTGGCGTTTGGGTTTTTTCTTTAGGAGTTGAGATTTTCCACTTTGGTGTGTGGGGTTTAGTTAAAGGTTTCCGGATGGGGTGGAAGCTTCAGCAGGTTGTGGCTGTGTAGCTTTTTCGACTGACCGTTAAGGACATGAGGGATTAAGGCTACGGCGTTCGGCATCCGATTCTCTGGGGTTAGTAGCTGGGGCGGGCATGGATTCGGAAGATTGGTGCTTCAAGCTTGTGTTGGGATCTTCTTCGGAATTAAGCAGATCCTCTAAGAATGTTTTATCACGTTGTTTCGTTTTTTGGGCGCAAGGGGACTGTAGAAGACTCCTCTACACTCCGACCTTTCCACACTCTCGAGTAGGGTTACTTCAACCCAACCTAGAATTTTGTTGTATCATCGCACCTGAGCCCTGAACCTCAAACAGTACATGCCCCAGCCCCAAATTGAGCAGACACCCGAACAAAATGTCGAAAGGCACCACAGCCGTCACATAGTCAATCCAGATCCAGAGACCCTCAGCAGCAAGGCCCCAAACAGAAAGCCTCAACCTCTAAATCACGGACGCCTATACCCTATAGACCCTGGCCCAAACCCCCAGCCCAAACACCTTGCAAGGCTCGTTTCCAGTTGTGAGTGCCGAAACCCTAAGCCCTCAACCGTTCAGAACAGCACCCGAGGTGAAGATCTTGCGCCCAGAGTCGTACTGGTTCCAACAGCGTGGCCAGGTGAGGGTCCAGGATTGTTGTTGGGCTCAGAGGGTTTGAGGCTCTGTGCCTGAATCTATTTCAGGTGTCCAACAATCTTGACCAGCATCAGCATCAGCTGCACCACCGCCACCACCGCCACCGCCACCACCACCACCACCACCACCACCAGCAGCTGCAGCAGCAGCAGCGGCAGCAGCAGCAGCAGCAGCAGCAGCAGCAGCAGCGCCACTACCGTCACTACCGACCACCACTAACACCGCTGCCACAATGGTCATAATGGTCTCTCCCACCAGTACAGCCCCATGTCCTCGTTCTGACTACCAGCACCACCACCATATCGTCATCGTCATGACCGTCGCGATCACGAGCTGGCGGTGACCAGTTCAGCGTCCGTTGACCGCCGAGATCCATCTACAGGCCCCCTGCAGCCCCCGGTAAACCGCACACCCTGCCGAAACCCTAAACCCTAAACCCTCAACACGAACAAAGATCCTGAGGAATGCGTTTTGGTGGTTTTTTGGCGTATGTCATAACCGCAGAGCCCAAGAGCGGCCGCGGAGGTGGTGAACGTCAATCAGAAGCCGGAAGTTAAATATCCGGTCACGGTGAAGCCCCTCGCCTGGTTAAGGGTTTGTTGCGTTTACCGCTTTAGGGTTTTAGAGTTTGGGAGTTAGGTACGTAGTAGTCAGGACTCCACTTTAGGGTGTGCTGGTTTGTGGCATGTCCGGGGCCTTACCTGTTTCAAGCGAGGGTGTGCGGAGGGGTCTCATTACAGGCGCCTAGACCTAAACCCGCTTCGAACGTCTGGCACCCGTAAGGAAGACGAACAGATAGAGGCATACATACACAAACGCACATGCGGAGACACGCACGCAAACTCAATCGCGTGCGCACACACATACAGATGTGCCCACACAGCATTCAGGCAGGTATGTATGGATGTAGGATGTATACGTTGGAAACCTCGAACCCATCTTTTCCCAGGATTCGGGCTTTCCGAGACAACAAGCCATTTTTGGACTCGAAAGCGGATTTGATTGGAAATCGCCAGCTCGACATCTGCGTTCAGTGGCGGTCAGGGTTTAGGAGACTTCACCCAGGTTCGATTCCGTGAATTATGCCAACGTGAACACGAACGGCTACGCCCTGTGGGAGGTGGCGGTGGAGGGCCGGGGCGAGCTCGGTTTGAGAGCGTGGGGTCTAGGTCCAGACCCGAAATCCTACACCTCATTTCTACCTCCCCAAACCCCAAAGGTCTGACGCCTGAACCCTAAACCCTAAACCCTAAACCCTGAACCCCCCCCTGAGGCGTTCGAACCTTGAGACACCAATCCGAGTATTCGGCAGAGCTGCTAAACAGGGTTTGGGGTGTCACCAAGGCCAGGCTCCCTCCCTAAACCCTAAACCCTAAACCCTAAACCCTAAACCCTAAACCCTAAAACCCTAGAGCCCTAGAGCCCGAAACCCTCAGCCCCTAAACCTCCCTAGACCCTAAATCCTGGCTGAATCCCGAGTCCTCAAGGCAGCCCAGTTCCACTTGGAGGTTCATGGGTAGTTAGAAGTGGAGTCCCTAATATGGGTTATAAGTATAGTTACCCTCCTTATAACCCCACTTAGAACTACCCATGAACCAGCATGGCCCCGGTCTGGCCAAGGCATCCTCCGGCGCATCAGGTCGAAGACGAAACCGAAGCAATGTAGGGGCCTAAATAATTACCTAGATTATTTTGGGGGTTCCCTATTTCTAACTATAGTATAATATCCCCCAAAACCCTATTCTAATTATTAAAGCCACTACATCACGCAGATCCAACATCTCAGAAAAGTTCCACAGCACGCAAAGGCTCCCAGCCGCTCCTTGCAATCAAGAACTGGATCACCCAAGAACCTCACGTAAAACCCGCTCTAAACCCGAGAACTCTAAACCCTAAAACCCTAAACACCCCTAAACCCTGAACCCTACCCCCTCCAACCCCTGACCCTCAACCCTAAACCCTAAGCCCTAAGCCCTAAACCCTAAACCCTAAACCCTAAACCCCTAAACCCCTAAACCCAAAGAGCCCAAGACCTGCAACTGCCTCTGTACCCCTTTCAGGTGATTGAGGCACCGGCACCCGGGCCTGGCGAGGTCTGAGAGCAGGAAGTTGCCAGAGAGGGCGGGGCGGATTCTTCTAGTTATACTTCAAGTGACTCAATATGAGCTATAGTTCTAGTTACACAATACTGTATGGGGTTATAACTCTAGTCACCCTACTTTCATGATGTCTTGAGACTGCGGGGCACAGAGGTAATATAGGGTCCTAATTTCATACCGTTTTTTTGGCGGGGAGGTTCAATATCACACTATAAGTACGATCATGACCGCAGGTCCGCATCACCTATTCTAAGTATTCAGGCCCTTATTTTATGCAAAAGCGCAGACCTAGCAGACACCTGTTCCGCTTCTTAATAATCGCAGGTAGCTACCATTGTGAATTGTGAATACATCACCATCATCATCATCACAACCACTGTTTGCTATTATTATTGTTATTCTTCTTCTTATTATTATTACTACTATTTGTGTTACTTGTTCTTGTTATTATAATATTATTGACCTGAATCGAACACTCGTGTTTTGTTCCGTGTACGGGGACCCCACGTCCGTAAGGGCAGTCAGTGGTGTGACCCCATGGATCGTCGACTGACCTGAATCGACTGACCTGAATCGAACACTCGTGTGTTGCTACGTGTACGGGGACCCCACGACCGTAACGCCAGTCAGTGGTGTGACCTCATGGATCGTCGAATGACCCGAATCGAACACTCGTATTTTGCTACGCGTGCGGGGGCCCTGCATCGGTAACACTGGTCACAGGTGCACCCCATGGATCGCCCACCGACCTGAATCGAACACGTGTTTTGTTACGTGTGCGGGGACCCCGCGTCCGTATCGCCAGTCGGTGTGTGACCCCATAGGTCGTCGAATGACCTGAACCGAACACTTGTGTTACGTGACCGGTATTGCTATAGAAAGGTTTTTATAAGGGTGTTTCTCAAAACTCGGGTACTTCTTTCGATGCTGACAGCCATAGATTTCATATATTCAAGAATCCCAGAGCAACCCTGCCGCGGTTTTGTCATGGTCGTGCTAGGTAGACATGGCAGCCCACACAACACACGCACCTCCAGAAACATATCCATTCAGTGGAAGCCACCCACAACACACCTCGGAAACCTGACCACACCCTCGAGGAGAACAGCGACAGATCTCCGAATTACATACCCCGTTGCCCACCACAGAAATGTGTCACAGTGTCACATGATTTTGATTTACAAGGCGTTCGCTCAGGCTTTCGTCGCTGCCCTCTGACTGACACTCATAGACGGAGGGTTAGGGCCAGAATGGCAACAAAAAGCGCAGCTCGCGTGCGAGCGCAGAGGTTGAAATGTCTGGGGTCTCGGGTTGGCCTTACACCTCCAGATCCCGAAACCCTACACCCCTGACCCGAACTTTCTGCTTTAGAGTTTAGGGTTGAGTCTAGCTTCCGATCAACTTGGTCCGTGGCGCAGATTTTTGAGTGGACCCGGGGATGTGCGAGCCTCGCAATGCGCTCCTCCAACCTCGGAAAGACAGGGCGCAGCTTTTTTCGGCAGAGTTTGGTTTGGGGGTTTAGGCTTCCGGGATCCCTAAACCCTAAACCCTAAACCCTAAACCCTGCTCAAAAAAAAAAGGCTTCCGGGATCAGGGCGAGGGCTTGCAGCTGAATCGGTTAGGGCTGGAGGGCTGAGAGCATCATGCGTATACCCGAGGTGCGGCAAATCGGTCATCACCTAGGATGCTATGTAAACTAAAAGCCTTAAGCCCATAGAAAAGTTGCGAAGAGCCGAAGCCCATAGAAACCCAAAGCCACAACGACTTTAAGACGACCTTCCGGTGTCCCATGCTTTACTATTACTCCATAGCTATAGGCTATAGGTTTAGGGTGCAGGGTTTAGGGCCCCAGCTATCCAGAACCTGATCCCGATAATCTCACCCCGAGGCCTGCCCGAAATCTTAAAACATTCGAAGTCCAAGCTTCCAAACCGCCAAAGCCTCCGGCAAGACACCCAAAAGCAATATAGACGCTCGAGTAACTGCCTATCTTGTTCCCTTAGGTTCCTGAACGTATTCACGCAACAGTAGCTAGTATAGCCCGAACCCCTTTCTAGCTCTCAAGGCCCCCTCCCCCTCAAAAAAACAACCTAAACCCTAAACCCTAAACCCTAAACCCTCAACCCTAAACCCTAAACCCTCCTCTATTCGTCCCCACTCCCTAGACCCAGCAGCTCCGAACCCGAAGTGCTCGAAGCCCCGGAAGGTCCTCAAGCGCAGGGGTTTGGGGCTTTGTGTTCGGGTTCGCAGGGCCTAGAGTCCGGGGCTTCTACTTGGAGGTTCATGGGTAGTTATAAGTGGGGTTATAAGTAGGGTAACTGTGATTATAACCCATATTAGGGGACTGATAACTCCTCTTATAACTACCCATGAACCTCCAAGTAGTGTTCAGGGTGCAGGGCGTAAGCATTCCGGATTTTTTTTGGTGTATAGCGTCGTGTGCTTCTCCAGGGGCTCCATAGGCAAGACTGCTACTGTTAATTTCCATCGCGACTTTCGACCCTTGCTTGGATTTTTGGTTCCGTTGCATACCTTGGGCTTTTTGGGCATCGTGTCTCCGTGTCTGCCCCGGTTCCTTGGGATGTCGCCTGCAAATTCCGTGCCCAAGGATTCCTTAGCAGCTGATCAGCACAGCTACGCGCACATCGGAACCTGCGCGCTGATGCTGGCCGTTAGCTTGGGGAGCCTGGGTGAGAATTACAAGGGCGCTCCTAACTAGCCATCTTTCCTGGTGGGACATCTGTACTGCCCTACCTAGAGGTTGAAGGGATCCAAACCCAAAACGGAAATCGCTCCATCCTCAAATGTGAACCCTGCATCGTCTTGAACTCGGGGTTTGGGACCCTCCTCCACCGTAAACCCTGAACGCTCAACCGAGACGGAGCCAAAAGAATCTAGACTTGGGTTCCAGAGTTTCGGCGTGGTTGCCATAATATACTAGTATATACTGTAGTCTACTATAATTCCATAACACCATAACATATTCAGATACACTGTACTATACTATAACATACTATACTGTACTATAACATACTCCGATATATTACAAAGAGTATACTACTACAACATTCCCTAACTAACAAAAAGCTTAGAGCTTTTCTTAGGGACGTCTGTTTGGCCGAAGCCAAAGGGTCCAAGTTATAATATGGTACATACTTTTGGGGCCCAGATACCTACAAAGTAGCTACCATATTACTACTTGGACCCTTTGGGGAAGCACCCTAAACCCTAAACTCCAAACCCTAACCCTAAACCCTAAACCCTGAACCCTAAACCCTAAACCTAAACCCTAAACCCTAAACCCCTAAACCCCCAAGCCGAAGCCTGAGGCTCTTCTTCCTCACCGTGCGCCCCGAGCAGGCCGCGCTCACCAGAACCTACTTTTTTGTAGGGCCCCTATAAATCCCATGTTAGGGTTTATAATAGGAACCTACAAAAAAAGTGGGTTTTGGTAGGTTAAAGTAGGGTTTGGGGTCCCGGCAGTCTGAAAGAGAACCATGCTGTCTGCCTACATGGACTGAGACGATGCTTTGTGTATACCTGCTTGCAATTGAACGGCAAGTTCACATGGCTCCTTCTCCTGATGCACCGGAGGTGGAAGTATGCAGGACACTTGCTGCGCAACCCATCAGTAGCCTCCCACTCGCAATCATTAATGCCCCCCAGCGTGGATTTGTTAAGCAGGCGATTCCAGCTCGTTGGAACAGTCGTGACACTTGGCGTGTGAACCAACTGCATGCCTTAACTACAATGGCTTCAGCCTGATGTCAACCAGCCGTCTCTGCAAGAACTCCAGGCTCTTGCTTCTGATCGTGACGCTTGGTTTGCGGGTTGGAATCGTCTGGAGTTTCAGTATGAGCTGGATCCGAAGTATGCGCATGGTTTCCTCTGGCCCAGCTTGCGAGTGGCATTGCGGGCAAGTGTCAGTTGGAAGCAGACTGTTGCAGTGTGCTGGACTGATGATGGGTTATGGCTGGTGTGGCTGCCATGAGATTGAGGGACCCAGCTTGATTGCTCATGATGAGGATTTCGTGAGAGGGGTGGGGTTCGATCACATGACTTCGGAGCATGTCTGGGAACTGGATTTTTTCGTGCATCCTGCCTTTCTTGACGCAAACCTACATCAACGGTGCGACCACGCGGGCTAGCTCTGGTGCGGGTATTCCTGGCATACATGCTTTTGGGCGTACAGGGCCTTCGGAACCTGCGGCTGAGACGAGTGCACGCTTGGCCCAGGAAACGGGTCAAGCCTGTTCTGTTGCCTGTGGCATGCGGGCTCTCCTTGTGTAGCTAGGAGAACCTCTGCAGGTGCAATCCTCTAACCCTAAAGCACGAGATCCTACATCTTGAACCGCTTAAACCCTGTACCCCTGAACCCTCAACCCTATAGCAAATCCCAAACCTTGAAACCCTAATCAGCAAACCCTTGAACCCTAAAGCCCTGCAAAAAAGCCCTACAACCGAAATTCTAAGCCCTGTAGCCATAAATCTTAAAACCTGAAAAACACACTCCAAACCTGGGAACCCTAACCGATAGATAAGTCCTTGAAACCTAAAGTCCTAAATCCTAAGGCCTAAACCCATCACCCCTAAATCTTGTAACCCCCAAACCCTGAACCCCGGGAGGCATCCAAGCAGGCAGCTGATGAGGATGAGGATTCCGACGACGAGGCACAACCGCAGGACAAGTCATCAGCACCTGGGCTATTTTGGCTGGTGGTTGAACGGCTCAGGACTCTTTTGGAGCTTCGGGCTTCAGGGTAGTTTTTTGGAGTGTAGGGCTTTGGGGTTAGGGTTGGATCATAAACGGCGCCAAGTTTCAATAAGATGATTCGATATTTTCAGTCACGTTCATGATGTCCATGTGACCAGCCAACCCTTCTCAACAAATCGGACGGGTTGATGTAGATGCAGTTTCCGAGGGGTGTCTGTGGCTTGAACCCCAAGCCCTGAAACCGCAGAAGGTTGACGCACAGCGAAACGTGTGGGTTTGAGAACCTCGTCGTCTTGCTCTCTGAAAATCGAAATAGGGTATGTCAGCTAAAGTATACTTAACTCGCGGAACCCTGAAGAAGTGTGTTTGACTGCACTGAGAGCAGAAGGCTCTGACATCTTTCTGCAAGGTTCCCGGTGGCTTCTCGCATCACATTTTGGAGTTCTGTCGCCTATGGTGAATACCAAGCTCAAAACAGCAACCCCACGCCAGTAGGAGCAAACTTCAAATCGTCGCAACATCGAGTATTGCATTGGGCCGTCTGGAGTGCGTGTGGCATGATTACTAGAATGCATGCTATTGCACAGGGCTAGCGGCTATATAACTGTAGCTGAACTTCATCTTTCCAGGTGTAGACCGTGCTAAGTCCAAGGCCACTACAGGGGCCAGCCACGCACAAACAAGCCACAACGACCGTCGCTGTTCGTTTAACAGTAGACATGTGAATCTAACAGGAACCAGGCCTTTGCGTATCCTTGTTGAATTGGTTGTAGCACCACCCAGTCTAAGGACCAAAGAACGGAGAGATGCTGGTTCTCCGAGTTACTGAGGCATAGAGCTGGGAGCTTCTGGATGACACAGACAGAGACCGACACAGGCACAGACACAGAGGCAGACATAGACAGACAGGCAGTCGGGCAGACGGACAGGCAGAGACAGACAGAGACAGACAGGCCGGCCTTCGGGCCAGGGCTCTTCGGAGTCCATACCCCATGCAAGCAAGCAAGGCAGGCAAGCAGACAGACAGATGGACAGAGACGGGAGCGGACGGACGGACGGACGGACGGACGGACGAAGACATGCGCACGCACGCACGCACGCACGCACGCACGCACGCACGCACGCACGCACGCACGCACGCACGCACGCACGCACGCACGCACACAGACACACAGACACACAGACTCACACACACAGACACCCACAGACACACAGGCACACACAGACACACAGACACACAGACTCACACACACACACAGACACCCACAGACATACAGAGACACAGAGACGCAGAGACACAGAGACACAGAGACACAGCGACACAGCGACACAGAGACACACAGACACACAGACACACAGACAGACAGACAGCCAGGCAGGCAGGCAGACAGACAGACAGACCGACAGACGGACAGACAGACAGACAGACGACACACAGAGAGACAGACACACAGACACACAGACACAGACGCATGCACCTTTACACGTACAGCTTGCTTGTATGTAGGCTTTGGTATGAACGCTGGCTTTGCAGTTGTGGGGCTTTCGTATTTCAGCTACCAGGTCCAGCCACGAAGCCTCGCATGTCTCCAGACCCCCTGTTCGTTGGGTGTAGTGTGGGTCATTCATGGCACAGGCGCAGTGAACCTCTGATGGGCCTTGACCGAACTCTGAATTTATCGAACCTCTTGAGCTCTGCAACTTGTGAGAAGTGCCCTGAGCACTTCAGCCTGGAATCTTCTGAACTTGCGATACATGGCTCGTCCTCAGAGATCGCAAGCAGGAAGAAGCAGAGGGCACAGGAGGGCCTGATGCTCTCCTTCGCCGACCCGGAGATGGAGAAGGCTTGGATCTTCAGCCGAATCCTCCGTAAGCTTTGTGCTAGGACAACGGCTCACATTGGGCTTCAGAAACCCGGAAACCATGAGATCCCCTACCCCACCACAGCCGCGAAACCGCAACCTCAATGCCACCTGAAGCCCATCGTTGAATCGATGGGCTTCAGGCGGAGAGGAAGTGCTGGACCATCGGAACTTGCCGTCGGGGGGGTCGGGGCTGTAAAGAAGAGAGAAAGATTGGCCTAGCTGTGATCCCTACTGGTATCTTGCTCTTCTGATTCGTAATCACACCGCATACCGCAATCCTGCCAAAACGATAGGGATCCTTTCTCAAGGTGCTTAAAGAAAGGGAATTGGTTTGTCCGCTGTCTTCCAGGTCCCTCCAGCACCCCTCCCTGAAACATTGGCACTTGCCTCTAAGCCCTCGATTCCTCGTCCTCCCGCAGGCCTGGGTGCTAGAGAGCCTTCCCAAGTTGCTTGGATGAGTCAGTTTTGGCTTGAGCGGCTCGCGCGAAACCCTTGACATGCGCATCTGTGGCGAGCCATCTCGCCAATCTGGCGTTCTGTGAAGCATCATATCTGCCTATCTCGAAGTGCGCTGCAGTTGAGTCGGGTTTTCGAGCAATTGGTGGTTGCGGTGTCCTGAGGCACGTAGCCTCAGACACAAAGCTTATCTCAAATCCTGATGCCGTCAACGCCGAAATCCGACACCCTTAAACCCGGACCAAGAACCTCGCCTGGCTTGTCCGAGATTGAGCGCCGAAACTCGAATCTCTGAGTCGCTGCTAAGCGACTAGCCCTAAAGCCTAAGCCCCACATGGGGGTTTCAGAAAATAGGGGACCCTAATATAGCATCCTAAATAGTAAGATCCTTATTATAAGGACCCCAAAAAAGCTACCCTAATTTTCGGAGACTCCCACATGTTCAGGAACATGCAGCAGGGAGGGGCTCTGATGGCCGCCATGTCAGCTGGTCTCCTCATCAATCGGCTCACATATGTGGCCCTCCGTGCAAAGATGGGGTCCCGAGCCATTTACGGTGCTTTTGAAGATTTGCAGCGTCCATGGAACAGACTTTTTGGGAAACCCTAAACCCTAAACCCTAAGTCTGGATGTTTGGGATTTCGGGGCTTTCAACTTTCATGGTGAGGGTCCCGGGTTTCGGGCTCGCTGGTTGAAGTTCAAAGGTATTGCAGGGGACTGTAGCGGAGAGGCGAGAAAACACCCGACCACACATGCCACAATATGCGAGGCCTCACTCATTAGAATAGGGTTTTGGGGCCCATTTTGCTATAAGTATAACAAGGAACCCCCCCCCCCCCGCAAAATAGTATTGGTAATTCTTTAGGCCCCTACATGATTGCAGCATGGACCTTCCAAAAAGCGAGACTGAAGGCTGCCTTCGGCACCCATTCGTCCGATCCGCTGAACTCCGGGTCCCCTGGAACACCATATTCAGTAGACCTCAGAAGCTTTGAAGCCCTAAGCACCCTAAACTTCCCAGACCAAGCACCATGTTCAGCACACCCGAAACCTCTCAAGCCCCTAACTTCCCAGAACCTGTCCTAGCCTTTACATGCCTCACCCAATACTCAGATGCAATGGCGACTATCGTGCCCGAACATCTTGTACCAGGACCGGGCCGGGCTTCGGGCAAAGGCAGCCTGGCCATCAAACTCTGATCCCTGTGCTGTCAGTATCGGGCGTAAGGGTTTTAGGGTTTAGGGTTTTGGGGTGTGAAGGTTCATAGATGTGTAGGTTTTGAAGGGTTCGTGCCTGCAGGGGTGTCAAGACATTCACAAAAACCGACCTAGCAGGAGACCACGCCAGATGCCGTCTTCCTGATCAGCGCCTTGGCCGGTTTCATCTAGGTTAACTTTAGCATAGAGACCTGAATAATTTGTACGACTCCTTAGGGTTCCTTGAGAACCGTACTTTTATTTTAAATGTACCCCCAATGCCCTGTTCGAAAAGTTCAGGCCACGATATTGCTTAGCTTTGCGTGGATGGTAACCTTAGATCTACGGGATCTGCAGCGGGGGGGGTGGGGTGGGGAGTCCAGGTAAGGTCTCAAGCGTGGGGTGGCATGGAGTGGGGGTTGGGTTGAGGTGGTTGGGGGGGGGGCAGCTCCTCCCTGGATTTGGTAGGTTTAGTGTTGGGGTTTAGGGCTTTTGGGTTCAGGGTTTAGGGAAACGGAATTTATCGGTTCGAGGGGTCCAGCAGAATATAAGCCCTTACATACCCCTTGCAGCCCTGACATAGGCTTTGCAAGGCACTTGCATAGCGTTGTTTTCGTTCTAGCTGCATGTTCGATGAACCCCAATGTTGGCCCGGGACTTACATAGGCTACACAAGCCAAGCCCTCTAATGCATACGTAGGATTGCCTTGGACCGTCTATGCGCGAACATTGGAAGCAGTATGTAAGCAGAATGTGTGGCCGACATGTGTCAGGACGATCACCACCCGCCCACTGGTTACGCACGAGAACACTTCCTAGATTAGTGATTAGAGTAACGTACATAATCCTATCTTTATTGCATACTTATAGCAACCTTTGTGTTCAGGTTTGCAAGAACACGAAGGGTTTCGGCATCTCCAGGCCAGACTCCACCAAATTTAGGCTTTGGGATTTAGGGCCCATCTTTGGACTGGGACTTAGTCTAGGGGCAAGTTTAGGGCTTAGGATGTGGTTGCCTCGGATTTAGTTTTAGGGCTTATGGGGTTTTAGGTAAGACTCTCTGGACATCCCTAGACCCTAGCGGCCCTGGACCCAGCTCCTGAAAATCAGGCCGATGAGCTCTTTTTCCTGACCTCTACATGTAAACTGCGAGCCAAAAAAACCCTAAAGCCTAACGGGCCGACTGTGTCCGAGTTGCGAGATCGTCACGGATCGACCCCCCTAGTAGTAACACCCTAAGAACGTACCCGTTGCAGTGACCCTTAATTTAAGGTCTAGGTTTACGGTGATTATGAGTCCACGAGGATGTAGTGTTGAGGTAAAGGGCTTACAGTGCGAAAGCCCGACAGTACATCGCTAAAGCCCGAACCCCGAGAAGTCTCCATAACTCCGAGGCTTATCTCTAGCCCTCCTGGCTTCCGTTGATCTGGCGTGGCGCTGCTGGAGTGAGTTTTGCTTTGTGGTTTGTTTTCGGGCTCCTTAATGGGGCTTCCAGGGAGTCCAGAGTTCGGACAAAAGTTCAGTTAAACGGGCGAAGCATGTAGCTGCCGTTCGGGCTTCGACGCTGAGACAGAGAGACGCATCCATTGTCCGGGCTCCCCCCGCTCCTTTGGCTTGGCAGGGTCCGCTCCTCTCAGGTGGAGGAAACTACCTGCACGGCGAGCGGTGACATGGAGGCATGCAATCACCTACTGGGGCACCTTGGCTGGCAAAGGCAATTCAATTCTTGTGGCTCCTGTTGACATGTTGACGAACAGCATCACCGAATGGCTACTCCAGAGATTCGGTCCAGATCTCGAACACCAGTTTTCTCTGTGAAGGCTCAACTGCTAGGCTCAGTCCGTGACGAAACTTGAAGCTCGCAGATCAGAGCCCCAAATCGAAAGCCCTAAGCGGCGCTGAAGCATCAGGAAGCCGGGGACAGCGGCAGCCCTAAACCCCAAACCCCAAACCCTAAACCCTAAACCCTGCCTATGTGACGGACTTGTGTGGAGCCTTGCCTGCTGCGTGCGAGTGTGAGAGTCGAAACCCTGCCTAAACCCTAAACCCTAAACCTAAACCCTACCCTGTTTTGCCCTGTTTAGGGCAAAAAAAAGCCTTAAACCCTGCAGGTGTGATGCTTTTTCTCTGGGCTGCCTTCCTGGTGACCAGCATCTTGCAAGTTCGCTCGGAGGGTTCTGATTTCGAGGCTTTGGTTCAGAGTGATATGTGGGCCTTAATAGTTAGAATAGGGTTTTGGGGCCTTTTGGCCCCCATTCTACTATAATCATAATGAGGAGCCCTGAAAAGAGTACTAGCAATTATTCAGGCCCCTACATCAGGGTTTAGCAAAAATGGGTTTTAGATAGGAGAACGCGTAGCTCTAAACCAAAGAAACAGTCATGCTTGGACACCGAATCTGAAGCCGTTGGGCCTTGGTTTCCGTGTGAGCGTTTGGTTCCGGGGGTGGGAAATCGGTCAGGATTTGGGGTTCAGGGTTCAGGGTCCAGCTTTGGGGGCAGAATAGCGCTGTGGCTCCTCTCGTTCGCTAGCTGCTAGTGTCGAAACCACAACACTTCGACCTCAGTTCAGGCTAGAAAGCCTGATAAGGAATCAGAAGAACAAGCCGCCTCGAGCGGGGACCGCATGACGCGTAGGATTTCTCCTCTGCCTTCCGGTCGAAGGCAGAGGACGCTGAACTCCTCAGCCCCAGAATTTGCATCAGTCATGAAATGTAGACATATTCAGACCCTACGTACTTCCTTGATCAATGAGAACGATATTGTAGATACAGCGACATGTTCACCTTTCGGATGCTAGGGTGCCTCACCTGGAAATGTCTGAACCTGACGATCAAAGGCCTCGCGCCCGAAACGCTAAACCCGAAGCGTAAACCCCCAGAATCCCTAGAGCATACACACACACACACGCACACACACACACATATATATATATATGTATATATATATATATGTATACACACACTTGGTGGGAGTGTCTTCAACCCTACTGAATTGAGCATGTGTGGTCGATATGCCTGAACTGTATGTCCTAGACTCAAACGAGCTTGACTGCTTAACATGATTTCCAATCCTTTCTGCAGTGGAGAGACCTCCAAGCCCTGAGCCAAACCGCAAGCCACAGGCCCTGAGCCCCGAAACCCAAACCCTATAAACCTTGCAGGGCGCAGCTTCCCTGCACCAGCGAAGCGGGTGGAACGGAAATCCCCCAAAATCCCCATTGGCCCAGGCATTCCACCCTTTAGCCCATCCTGTGAGCAGCCGCTGGGTGATACAGTAGGGTTTTGATAGGGTTGGATAGCATAGGGTTCATAGGCCTTGCAAGTTTCAAGTGTTTCCACAGGGTTTGATGGGGTTTCATAGGATTTGTTGAAGAGTTTGGCCTTGCAGCACCCAGTCGTTAAATGCTACAAGATACCACCAAACCCTGCTCTGCTTATTACAGCTCCTATACGAGGGTTTAATAGTGTTTTTAATTTCGAGGCCTTCGGCTTTAGGACGCCGGGCTTTTCAGCATTCATATCTTTGGGCTTTGGGCTCAGGGTTTTCTCTTCTGGATTTAGGTTAGCTTTCAGGTTCACGGGCTCCTTGTAGAAAGCTGAGCATTGAGTGTTGCGTGTGAAGGGTTTAAGTCGCAGCTCCGAACCACACTGTCAATCCTTACTAGTTCTCAGACTGTGTAGCAACCTTGACCAGCATGGCAATACCTGCGGTGAACGGTGATGCACTAGCACTAACAGCAGAAGTCCGGCCACTGTAAGTAGGAAACGTTTTCAATGCTGCAAACATGAAAACTCACCTCAAGGGTGAGGAGTTTGGGCTTTTCTCGTGTAGGGTTTAGGGTTGACGGATTTAATAGACAACACAGGGCGATGAGGACCCTCATGGGTTAGGGCAGGCTAGTCGCTTCAATTCGGCAGGGAAGCATCCCCCGCAAAAACCGAAGCGCCGGCTTTGCGGTGAAGCTTCGGGCACAACTCCAAGGCGTAATGGTGTCGCCATGAACCCTGCTCCCCACATCCCGGAAGCATGCATTTGGTGCTCCGCAGAGCTTGGGCCTGCCATGCCAACTGGATGTAGGCATGTTTCGTTGTTCACAGCCTAGGCTTGCAGGCCCAGCTTCGAAGCCTCAAGCTCCACAGGAGTGCTCACATAATTTACAACCCCCTGATCAGTAAGCACTTTCCGTAAGTTCTTTCATGAGTTAATGCATTGAACATGAAGCTCGTGGCTGCAGGCTCTGTGATGACGTGGGCCAGTGCCCAGAACTCTTCCGGGTCAGAGTGCCCTGGCCTACATGTGAACATTGGTTGTTGATGCATTCTGGCTTTCGTTGGGGTCGAACGCTCCGAGGGGTATCTTTGTTGCTGGCTGACTCTTGGACAGTGATTAGCCCATAGCTAGGAGCCTTGATGTGAAGCTGAAGCTTTGTCATGAAGTACATTTAATTCACTCCTTTAACCCTAAACCCTAAACCCAATAAGATAGTGCTTTTGAGCACCTTCGTGTCAGGGTTTGGCGGATTTCTGCTCCGACCCGAAGCCCTCCCGAAACCTCGGAACTGTAGAGCTAAGCGCTCAATCTTAAGATCCTGACCCCCAAACCTGAAACCTAAACCCTGAACCCTTAAGATCCCCCACAACCCTGAACTGGAAGGACTTTGTCAGGCTTTGTCCGAGTGTGAGTGTCAAAACCCTGAGGATCCCAAGCCCCAAAGTTTTCGACTTTCAGACTTGAAGACCCCATCTGTCTTGCGCGAGTTGTGAGAGCATAGATCCATGAGCCGATCCCTAAACCTCCGAGTATCCTGCGCCCAAAAAGCGTCTATACATGTAACCCTCCAGACCTTCGGGAGAATCCCGCATACACTTAGCTTATCTCCGAAAACCTGAAGCCATCCGACCCAGGGAACTTTCGACCCCAGGATTCAAGGTTTTGTCTCAGGGGTTCAAGGTTTCGGGTTCAGGGTTTAGGCACTTCAGAGAGACCTCGTTCAACAAAGGGTTTAGGGTTCAGGGTTTAGGGTTTAGAATTTCCAGCTGCCGAGCATTGTGCTAGTCGGCGGGCGAGTGGCTAACTACCAGGCGTTCTTGCTTGCAAGCCTGCAGCAAAAGGGTTTAGGGTTCAGGGTCAAGGTATGGAAGTGCAGTCACGAGAGCCGAACCTCCGTGTGCTCAGACCTCCAGGCGATTTCACAAGTCCTGATGCAAAAAGGGTTCAGGGTTGAGGCAGTTTAGGCATCCCGGGACCCTAAAATCCCCAATCGTCCGACCCACGAGGCTTCGAAGCTGGATTGCACTCTGCAGGGCCACACGGCCTGTCAGATCCTCATGCTGTGGGGGCCTCGGTGACGCTTCAATCCTCTACGGCTTAAGCCGGCCTACACCCTAAACCCTCAGGGGCTCGGGGCTCTGAACTCGCATGGAGCAGCTCCCATTTTGAACTAAAAGGGTTTCTGAGCTCTTTCGTCTAAGGGTTGCTATAAGGGTTGCTTTGAAGGATCTATTGCGGTTCCATAAGCGGTTCAGGGTTTAGGGGTGGTGGGTGAGATACAAGGCTTCGGCGTCCAGCTTGAGTTTCAGGGTAGTTCTCAAAGCAAGGGAAGCAGCTGGGGGGATGTTGTACTTCTGTGATGCTAGCTTTGACTACTAGGAATTTTCTGAGTCCTTTCCAATGAATCTGTGCCTGTTCGGAATAGTTTATTCTGAAAGCGCTTCCGGTGGGGAACCCTGTCCGAGTGGAGCCTTGCCGGCCTTGTGCGAGTGTGAGAGTCGAAATCTCAGAGATTACTCTTGCTATTCTTCTTGCATCTTCTTGCTGTTATTTGTATTATCATCATGTCATCTTAAGCCCTCAGTAAACAATCGTAGCCTTCATGTCCTTAGCTTTCCGGATGCTCGCGTGGATGAGTTTAGGGTGCAGCGGGCACGCCAGGTGGTCGGGTTTGTAAGGGTTTAAGATTAAGGGAAGAGGCGAAAAGGTTAGCGTCTAAGGTGCCGTATTTTTGGGAATCGCGGCAGGCTGTCGTGCAAGCAGCACTCCGCCTTGGCTCCTCTAGACCCAACCTTGCACAGAAAGCTGAGATATGCTGCACACCCTAGAGGCCCCCAAACCCGAGCGCGACAACGTGGGTGGGCCCGGCACAAGCACCTCCCTCAACATGTATCTATAAGGAGTTTAGCAGACTGCTGTTTTTAGGAAGGTGCGTAAACTGCGTCTTGATTCCGGTCCCCAGGCTCGAGTTCGGGTCGGGTTTCCGAGGGTCTATCTTTCTGCTAGCCAAACACGAGACCCTCCTGAGCCAAGGTTCCTGCTTTCTCTGCCCTTTGCGCTGCCTCAGTTCTATCATCAGTACCTGGCCTTGCGACTGGGCCGCGAGTCGGGTTTCGGGGTCGGAGGGCCGGGAGCCCGAGTCCGACAACCCAAATCCAGGCCAGACCTCTTCCCTCAAACTTGGTGCCTTGCGTACTGGCAAGGACGACAAAAAAGGAACTCCTGGCCCCAGACATCCTGGCCCCTTCCCCTAAATCCCAACAGCCTGAACTAAATCCTTGGAGCCCTAACTAAAGGCGCCAGGCCATGAACCGGAGGTGTCAGTGCATGCTGGCGCAAGTTCGTGGATTTCATCTTTTTGTGTTGGTTCTTGTGAGGCGATTGTGTTCCCGTGGCTCAGCGCCACAGGGTTCGAAGGGCCTCGAGCTAGTCTTGGCGGGGTTTAGGTGATTTGAGAGCTCGCAGCTTCTAAACAGCTCCGTAGCCGAAGTCAGCTATCGCATACAATGAAGCGTGCGACTGCCCCCGAGATTTTGGCTCTTCTGCTTCTACCTGTCGGCCACACTTCTCTACGAACGAACGCACCTTAGCTGACAGCAACTGGCGATCTGGACGAAGGTTTAGTGGTCGTGGGTCCAGAGCAGGTTTTCAGGGTTGACGGCCCAGGGCCCTTTTTTTTAACTACTCTTTAAAGACTCCAAACCCCTAATCCCTAAAACCCTGGAGGCCTAAAGCCCCGGAGCCCCCAAGGCTTTAAAACCCCTAATCCCTAATTCCCTAGAGCCCTAAAGCCCCGGAGCCCCCAAGGCCTTAAAGAACCCCGGTAACCCGTTCCTTTTCGTCGCCTTTGCCCTTTGCCTCGAGGCTCGTAGGAGCCGATCCCAAGAAGCCCAGCCAGGAGGAATCCTGAGCACGAGAGATTTGTGCAGGGTTTAGGATGTAGGATTCAGGATTTAGGGTTTAGGATTTAGGATGTAGGGTTTAGGATTTAGGGTTTAGGGTTTAGGATTTTTGGGTTTAGGGTTTATGATCTGCAATTTGTGTTTCTGGTGGCATCATTGTGCTTGGTGGGGCATCCTTGCTACCACAAGTATGATAGATAGGATTAATATAGGAAGTGTGTGACCATCCCATAAACTGGACACGATGCGAGAATCACAGCTGTTCCACTGCACACCAGTAATCCGCCCACGAGTCCAGTCTAAACCCGAAACCCAGAGCCCGAGCCCCGAGGCTTAGGGGTCACGCCCTCGATCCTTAAGGGTTTGGCTTCAAAAACGGTTGATGGCTGCGGCGTGCTGCCTGCTCCCGGCATGTCACGGTTGAGCTTGGGGTTGAAAAAGGGTCGGTGGATGAAGGCTCGGGTTCTTCCGGACTTGGGTTTGGGGTTGTGTGCTGTCGGCGCAAAGATCCTGAGTTTCTCGGGTCCGTTTGTTGACGGCAAAGTTCGGTTGCTGAGCTTGTGACCTTGTCGGCCATGCGCCGCAGGTATTCATAGGCAGTGCGACTTGGCATTTAGTTTCGTGCTTAATCATTTTCCCCATCAGAAGGATCCGTATGTTTTGTTGGAGGTTTCGTCGGAAGACGTTTGCTGAAGCCTGGGGATGTTCAGACATCCCCCTGGTTTCTGCATCGCAACCTCTGCTCGCAACTCTAAACTTTCCAAAACCCGAAATCCCAAACCCACAGAGTGCCAGAAACCTGACGACCTGTGGAAAGCCCAGCCCAGGTACGACAACGCCATCGAGAGACTGCACCATAAAGACATTCCATTGCACTGTGGCCTGCTGGGGGCCCAGGTCTCTGCCATATATGAAGTAGCTATGTATGTGTGTGTATTCGTGTACGCAGGTATGTACGTATGTCTGTGGGGTTGGATGTCTGTCCGTAAGTAGGTTATATAGATATGTAGGTATTTCTGTAGCTATGTTTGTAGGTATGTACGTATCTAGGTGTGTAGGTAAGTATCTAGGTGTATATGTAGGTAGGTATGCAGGCAGGTATGTAGGTATGCACGGAGGGGTGATGTGGGGAGGGAGGGAAATAGGAACCCGTGTTGATTTTTAGCTGTAGTTGCTTTATGGTGTTTTTTGTTGTCCCTGGTTCCCGCAACGACAGCAGAAAAATAAACGCGCCCCCGCCACGACAGCAAAAAAAATAAACGCCGCAACGACAGCAAAAAAGCAACGACAGCAAAAACATAAACACTCTTACCAGGGAAGTAACTCGGTATGTATGTAGGTTGTGAGGTATGCATATACGCATGTATGTACGCAGCTGCATAAGCTGCATAAGCTACATAAGCATGTAAGTATGTAAGTATGTATGTATGTATGTATGTATGTATGTATGTATGTTTGTCTGTTATGTACTGTATTGTAATGTAATGTTATGTAATGTATGTAAGGTATGTAATATAATGTATGTAATTTATGTAATTATGTTATGGCTGTATGCATGGATGGATGGATGTAAATATGTATGTATGCATGTATGTATGTACGTACGTACGTATGTAGCTATGTTTGCATGCTTGTATGCATGCATGCGTGTTAACATGTATGAACGCACTTATGTGTGTATGTATGTACACACATGTGCACGTATGCACACAGGTACATATGCATGCCTGGATGTATTCCTGCATGTTTGCATGTATTCACGTATGGATGAACGCATGCATGCATGTATGTTTTGTTCATGCTTTTTGATTGTATGCTGTTTTTTTTTATCGGGTATGTAGGTAGGTAAACGACTAAAGGTGCATTTATTTTCTGTACACACGCAGAAGTTACATCCCCGTCTTTCTCTCACTCTCGCTCTCCCTCCCTCTGTCTAAGCGAGTCCTCCACGCCCATCTCCGAGCCAGGCTTCTTATGGCCTGGAGTTTCAGCGCCACGCGGAAGTACTACCTCGCCCCTTTTTGGCTGAAGCAGTGTCAGGGAGAATGTACAGGGTCTTTTGGGGGATGCAGGGTTTTTGTTTTTTTTTTCAGGTTTTATGTTCAGGGCTTTGGGTCTCTGCGCAAATTAGGGTTCAGTTTGTTTTGGGAAACCGGAGGAAAAGGGCAGGGTGTACGGTTGCGCTGCGGTTGTCTCAACCTCCACTCTATAAGCCCCAAACCCTAAAGTCAGCGGAAGCACAGACGGAGGGTTGCACTGTGCATTTCGAAGCCCCCTAACATCCGCAAGCCATAGGTCCTATAACGCATGACGCAGAAGAACCCCAAACCCCGAGAACAAGGTAGAACCTTGCTCCGCCAAGACCCCATACCCCATTGTGTCGTCTGCAGATCTTGCCCGGCAGTGACCGAGTATAAGCGTCAAACGAAAACCCTAAATCCAACCGAGAACCCCGTAAGCCTCAGCCGAGTCTATGCTCAGCTATAAACACCCGAATGCATCCCTGAAGAGTAGGATCCTGATGAGAGCTACTATACGTCAAATATCCCGAAAAAGGAACCCCCAAGCCTGAACTCTAATCCCTAAACTTCCAAAACTCATCACGAGCCCCTGAGCCCAAAACCCGAAACCCCCTACTTCGCGACTCGTTCAGCCATGTAGGAGGCAAAAAAACCCGAAGCCCTACGCCTGAAGACCCTAATCCCCAAAGCTCTATGAGGCCCAAGCCCTAAGCCCTACAACCCTAAACCCCTAAACCCTAAACCCTAAACCCTGAAGCCCTAAACCCCTAAACCCCTAAACCCCTAAAGCCTAGGCATGTCCGAGAGTGAGTGCTGAAACCCCTAAAACCCTACGCCCTACACCGCCCTAAAGGAGCGATCCATGCGTCGGCAGTACATTGGGGGCTTGAAGCAGCGCCAAGCCATGGCTCGGCTGCTACCTGGGCTGCGACATTTTTTTTTGGGTGGGGGTCCCCCTTTTTTTTGAGGGGTTTTGGGGTTTAGGGTTTGGGTCCCTTTTTTTTGAGGGGTTTTGGGGGTTTAGGGTTTAGAGTTGAGGGATGTCGTGGATTTTTGGTGAGGGTTTTTTTGAGGGTTTCTAGGCTTTTTTTATTCAACAGGTCTACGGGCTGTGGAGGGCTTTTTCCATGTTTTGAGGGTTCAGAGCAGATAGGATTAGGGTCGCGGATGGTGTGTGTTTCTCCCACGGGTTTGCGTCACCCTGCTGCAGACTAGGAGCTAGGTTCGGGGCTTGGGATTCGAGTCTGAGGGTTTAGGGTTCGATAGGGGTTCGATTCTATGGGGCTTGATTGGGGTTGCGGGTTCGAGGTTCGATCCCAAAAAGTCCGACCTCGAGCTGCCACAAATCCTTACGTGCCGAAGCTACTCTCGGGAGAAGTGCTCTTAGTGTGCGAAGAACCGCATGCAGCCTCTACCCAACAGGTTGATGTCAACAAGCTGGCACTGTCATCCTGCGATTTGGGGTTTTGCGGTTCAGGCGCTGGGATCTATTGGTTCAGTAGGGTGTAGGGGTTCAGTGGTGTCCAGGGCTTCAGTTTGAGGGCACCTTTAGTAATTAGGGCCTCAGGCCCAAAAGTGGGGAACCAAACTAAACCCACGCCGGCACACTCTGAACCCGTACACTGCAAGGACCTGAACTTCACCCTGGACCTTGTCCAACTCTTGTAGAATCTCTTAAAAGGAGCTTTTCCAGGTACCCTATAGGACCCCTCAGAGTCGAGGTACATGTCTTTGTGCGCCCAAGGAGTGTAGTTTAGGGTTTGAATAGGGTATATGCATAGTCCAGGTGTAAAAAGGGCTTAGGGTTTAGAGTTTAGTAGGCTCCTCCGTGCTTCAGATGTTTCAGATGCTTAGGGTTAGTGCCACGAGTGCAGCAGCTCAGAGAACCAGGCGGGCATGCACAAGCCTGTGCAAAAGGATTCAGTAGAGTCGGGAAGCCTCGAACGCCACGTGCGGGCGGAGTTGGAAGTCGAAGTCGTTAGGGAGTCGACATACTACATGTTCTGTTCAAGCTCTTAAATTTAAAAGGAACCCCTTTAAAAAAAGAAATCTTTCAAGGAGCTCTTACAGGAATGCGTTGGGGGCAGCCTGAGGTACTACATGTTTAAGGAGATGGTGCCGGAGTACCTGATCCCTCGGATGTTAGAGGCTGAAACGATTGCAGATCCTGTGAGCCCGGCATCTCTGGCCCAACTTAGAGGGCAAAGGACGCCCTTTTAAGGGTTTCAGGCTTTTCGCCGGGGCGACTGCTGGGGTCTTAGGATGCAGGATTTTTTTGGGTATTTTCGGGTTTGGGGCTTCTAGGGATTATTGCTTTGGGCCTGGCTGCAAAGCGGTTTGGGCTTGTTGATTTTTAGATTTGGGCTCTGTGGATTTAGCTGCGGGTCCCGGCGAGCTTGGGGTGCATGATTTCAATATTCCTAGTGCGCCGACACCTGTCAAGCAGGTAAGGTGAAGGCCGCGTTCTCCTGCATCATAAAGGGGTTTAGGGTTCTTCTCAACCTCCTTGAACTGAACCTGCGTTCTCATTGCCACTGCTATCAGTTTCTAACACGTTTGCAGGACTGCTTACGACTGTTTCCTGTTGCATTCCACCACTTCCCAATACAACTTGAAGCTACATGCTACTACGTCCCACCTCCGCCTGCTCCTCCTGCTCCTCCTGCTTCTCCTCCGCCTACTACTACAGCTACCACTACCACT
>CAJNDV010034953.1:13925-27891 GCA_905221635.1 Symbiodinium sp. CCMP2456 | reverse complement strand
GGGGGGGGGGGGGGGGGGTACTGGCGGTCTTGAAAGAGGATTTGGGTTTCGGGTTGGCACGTTGTAGGGTTGAGCGAAGCACTTTGCATAAGCTCAACGCATCTGTCTGCCCCCACCAACTCTCCAAACCTGTGAACAATGCAATGCCAACGTCCAGCAGGACCATGATGCGACGACAAGAAGACATCGAATCACTCCAAGTAATTCTCCGCGACAGTGCCGATCCCCAAGAAGCCACACAAGCATCACCCCAACAATCACAATCAGCAGCTACGGCTGCGAAACCCGGACTGTCACGAACGTCACATGTGCACCTGCTACACAGTGAACAGTGTCCGAAAGCATTCTTTCCTGATAATTTGAAACCCGCATACAAAAAACCTAAAAAACACATGCAAATATGCGCCGTAACACAGAGAGAAAAACTTGGTGCGCACAACTACCGGAGCTATAGCAATACTCAAAGGAGAAACTTGTACCGGTAAGGCCTACCCGGCCTACCCTTTGAGAGTCGACACCCCTTCCATTGGATTTTCTTGCACGTGTTCTGGGATTTTGAGGCTTGCAATGCAGGAGGATGTCGGCGTGTTTCTCTGTCAGACTTGTTCAGGTTCGGGAGAAACAGGATCATGCGCCAGTGCAGGGAAAACGATAACCCAAGGAACACTTGCAGGGAACCCCAGCGTCCAAGCCTTTCAGGACAAGCATCACTGAACCACATCCAAGGTTCCAACTCCATGCAGCTGAAAGTTCCAGCCGCATGTTTCCGCTGCTCAACTGCTCGTCCATCAAGACCTTTCTCGATTCTCCATTCGGCTTTACCCATTGCACTGCTGGCACGAGCCGCGAGTCAGGGTGCCCTGTTCGTGGGGCATCGTCAGATTTCCAAGTATTGCCATTGATTGTTGCCTATGTGGTCAGTATGGGGCATTTCCTCATCATTGTACAGTCTGTCATGGCTACTGTGCTGATAATGACCCGCCCTCAAATCTGAACCACATCGAATGCAAGGTGATTGCTGCGAGGCTTTGAAGTGCAGCTTTGAGCCCTCAAACCTTAAACCCTGAGATCCACGATGCATAAAACCATCGCTTGATCCCACTGGCCTAAGACCCGGAGCCCTTAAGTACAAGCGTCAAGAAGAAGACTCCTTGAAGAATAAGGTCGTGAAGGTACAAGCATCACGTAATCTGAAGGCAAACTAAATAATAAGAATAATAACAGCACAAGCAACCCTGAAGCGAAAGGACTCTGGCTGAGGCTACGACAAAGGGATCGAAGGCAGGCTCCTTGGCCAGATATCAGAGCTTCAGAAGCAGCAACAGCTAAGGAAGCTCTTTTACTTACAGGCCTCCCCTCACTTCCCTGTTGTCTTTAAGGACTCTAAAGATATTGACCTGTGTATTGCTCTGGCGATGTGTGCTCAGCCAGTGTTTTCGTTTGGATGGTGTGCGGTGCTTTACGAGTTCATTCGGGATTTACGGTTTAGATTATCATTCGGTCTATCCTCGCATATCCGCGCCCACGGAAATACAATTTCATTCCACAGCGAGATCTGGCATGTAAATATATACATTTGGGATCATTCTCAATGTCCCCAGTTGCTACGCACGACGAATGAAGCTCCCGGCAACATTCAACGAAAGAGGTCTCTTAGTTCCAACTCCCATGACGTATCCTGATCCCAGTGGCATTTGCCAGCCACAAGCAGCAGCTGAACCCATCAAGCTTCAGGCTCGTGCCCATGTTAAGCTCCTCTTTTTTTATGTCCAGCCCACCCCAGCCCGCAAGCTGAAGTATAGGGCCTTCAACAAGAAGAATGGGGTTTGGGGGTGTATTAAACCTTTACTATAAGAAAGATTCTTAACTAATAACATTTGTAGCTATTGAAGCTTGCCTCGGTCTTAGCATAGCCGAGGCTAGGGCTCGGTAGCTGCCAGGCTGCCACGAGAATGAAATTCGAATTGAATGATAATTGGTTTCAGATTGATCTCATGTTAGGCACTCCACGTGCTGCGAAACCTCATTGCGCGAAACAACACAACCTCACAAGCACACGACCCAACAAGTTACTGGAAAGCACCCCACCCAAATACGAATACATAAAGGGGGCTCACAGACTGGAGCACCAAAATATATAACGGACAACACACCAACCTGCGACACTCATGAATAAACTGAGCAAAGGCAGCACCAGGGAAGTACACTAAAACTCATACATACATGCACAACATGAAGCAGCACAAAAAATCAATAATGTGTGGATCGTTGCTTGTCCTTCCCAAGATGATCAACCACCCCTTCAAGGTGTTCGCTTGAAAATTCCACCGTGCGCTTGCCTAACACCCCAACACAAAATGGAATGTACTTATGTTGTAGCCATGCATGACGACAAATGGCTCACAAGGAGCGAATATGAAGTTAGGGGTGATCAACTTACGTCTAAAGGAAGCATGTTGTTATTTGTGGGCTGTTTGTGCTCGTGCGTGGGTCGTGGGGTTTAGGCTTAAAGCTTTCAAAATTAAGGGTCTGGTAAAAGATTTAAAGCTTATCTTCTAGTGTTTCAGGTTTCAGCATTAACACATGGGCACTGCCGGTTGGGGTTGGGAGTCTAAGGCCTATGAGTTTTGATCAACCCTAGGCGAGGCTATTATGCGGGAAGGTCAGGGTGAAAGCAGGCTTACATTACACAGGCCCGGCTTGTCTTTCACTGTTTCAGGGTTTACAGGCTAAGAGTGACCTCTCCCCAAGAGCTTACGAGAGCTGTGACTGGCGTCGTTGAGCCCCTCGTTTAGATCACTGTTAGTAAATAAACCAAAAAGTTCTATCTACATTACATAAGTAGACAAATAGTATATTACACATGCACAGATACACTTGCATATTAAACACACACACACACACACGTAACTCAATATACGGTACTGTGAATATGCGGCCATAAATGCAAAATCATTGCAATTTGCATTCGGGAGTTTCTGGTGCCCATCGTTTCGGATCGTCGCGTCCGGGGGTTTCGGATATGTAAACGGGCGGCACGTTCGGGGCCGGAACATATTGAGCAACAACAACCACGAAAACGGCGAACACAAACGACAAGAAACACAGGGACGAAACGCCTCCGCATCAAAAGAACTCGGTTGATCACACGATTTTGTCAAAGTTCCTCAATAGGCGATGGTGAGCAATCACATTTCTTCGAAGCCGGCCCTCATTAGGCCATGGCGGTTGATCGCAATTGTTAAAACCCGCCTCCTCATCAGGATTCTTAAACATACCCTTTCATGAGGTGATGGCGGTTGTTCGGTTGATCAGTAGTTCTTAGACCCGCTTCCCCGTCAAGCGCTGGCATTTCTTGAGCCGGCCCCCTCAACAAACGACAATTCTTAAACCGGGCCCCAGTTCAGCGATGGCTTTCAGTCGCACTGGCGGTCAAACACATTTCTTAACCCCGCCCGCGTCATGAGGCGATGACTCCCAGGAAAGTTGCGTCGTTGGTTCGGTTATGTTTTAATCTTTTGTGTTTGTTTTGTTGTTTTGTGGCTGGTGTTTCTGCTTTTTTGAATGATGTGGGGGTTTCCCCTGTCGGTTGGTGTGTTTTGCTGATTGTTGTTGGTTATTTTCGGTCTTTTAATGGATTCGCGTTGTTCCTGTATATTCGCTCGTCACCTTATGATGGGGCAGGTTCGAGAAGCGCGATCAATCGCCGGGTGGCTGCCCAATGACCCAATCAAACTTCATCGCCCAAGAAGAAATGCTGTGATCGCCAGCAGCTGCTCTGGGCGGATATTCCGAATTGTGATCGGCAAACATCGCCACATGAAGGGCTCGGTTTAAAAATGTGATCGACTCCCAGCGTGATCGGAAGCCATGGCCGACGGCTACAAAATATGACCAATCACCAACGCGTGCTGAACAGGTCGGTCTGAGAAATGCTGTGCTCCACTGCCAGTGCTTGACGAGGAGGCAGGTCTCAAAACGAGTGATCAACAGCCATCCCCTAAACGAGTGCCAAAAGAAAGGCCGGTTTAAGATCAACGGCCATGGCTTAATGAGGGGCGTCCCTGCCAATATGGAAGCTCCTCGTGGAGGGAGCATGGTACTGACATGTCGAAGCCGAACCACTGCAGTCTGTGTTCTTTGAAGCTCCAAGCAGAGGGTTGGAACATGCCTCCAACCTAATCCAACAAATCGGTTAGCTGTGGGCTGGCCAATCGATGCAAAAGAAAACGCTCATTCTTTTAGATTTCGCCCATACTGTTATTAGGGCCCCATTGTGATCGCCCAGCATCAACAAGGCCGCCAAATCAAAGTTCTCATCCTGCAGTCCATGTTCATTCTGTGTGGCATCCAGAGCAATTACTGCCAGGGCTTTCCCAATCTCCTTTTGGAACTGTCCGGCTCCCAGTCACGCCAGGGGAAATACCTCTCCTCGAAGGCTCGGCTACAAGCTGTGGCCACAAGAAATGCATGAATGGTTCAAAAGAATTGGGATTGAATGCCCATGGAAGTGGCTGCAAGAACTTTCGCGACATGTCATCGCAGAGCATGTGCTTGCAGGGAAGCCGGTGGTCGAGAAAACTTTCATCCAAACTACTACAGCCCTTAGCATGTCTCATACAGGCGCAGCCAATCCCAAACACCTACCAAGCGCACACGAAGGCCAGCACTGGGACAAAAGGCTTCTGGATTTCCAACATGCAAGATGATAAACAGCTGCCTCGGGACACCATGCATTCCAGGACAGGAATCATCCAAGCTTTGCGGTTGTGCTTCGCCTTCCTTGCTCTTCTCGAGCCAAGACGCCAATCTAGTCTAAAAATTTGAAATCCGATAGTCTAGTGGCTGTTCACCGTATCGCCCAGAATGAGGAAACCTTCTATACGTGCACACTAAGTTCTGTATGCATGGGTATACAATACGTATACATATGTATACACATTTGCTTCGGTAGATGTGTATAGATTTATAGCTGGTGATACCTGTATTGTAAGCTGGTGCAACACTGCTTGCTTCTCAAGAAGTGTGATCAACCGCCCTGCCGGGTGTTCCTGGTGATCCGGATGTTCGGGTGTTCTGCTCTCCGGGGGTTCCGGGTGTTCTGGGCGTTCCGCATGGTCCGGGTGTTCTGGCTGTTTCGGGTTCCGCTCCGGATGTTCTGAGCGTTTTTGGTGTCCCGGGTGAGTTCCGGATCCGGGCGTTCCGGGTCGGGTGGGTGTTCCGGATCCGGGGGGGGGTTCCAAAAAGCAAGAAATCCTCAGGGGCACTTCTAGATGGAGCAGCCTAAACCCGAGATCCCTGCTTGAGCCGCGGAATCATAGACCCTAAAGCTGAATTCCAAACAGCCCCAAGAGTTGCAGACCAGCCACCCCTTGGGTTTCTGTCTCCTCCGTTACTCCAGGAGGAAGCTCAGCATCAATGGAGGCCCAGGTCACCGGGTAGATGTTGATGGGAATCTGAGTTCTTACATGGCTGTCGGGGTGTTGCGGCGTCAGGGTTGGAGCGCTGAGGAACGCAAAGGGTGGATGTAGCGATGTAGCGAGGAATGTGCGCAGCGAGGTTTCGAGCTGAGGATAACTGTAGCATTACTTGTGGTTTGGGACTTGAATCACGGGAGTCTGACTCCAGGGCTTGTAAGGCCTGGGGGTGAGGAAACAGTGCGAGCGGCATTGAAGAGAACTGTGATGAGGTTGGCCCACTGAGCATTTCGGAGACCTCCACATGTCATGGATGAGTTTTGAAGCTTGCTTAGGTCGCAAAGTCAACATGTTAAAAGGCTTTCCAGGCAGGTATGGACAGTCGCGTGCCTTTCAGGCAGCGGAAAGCCACCATGAGGGACTTCACCAAGGAGGTCACCGCAATCCTGCAAAAACAGGGTCCGAATCAAGGAATATGAGCCGAATGACAACATGATCGCAACCTATAGTGCCGAACAAGTATATAAGTATATACCTGCCCGGAAACTTACACGTCCGAGCTGAGGCTCGTCGGCCGAAACTGCAGACCCGGATACACTCGGACAATGAAGACTAATACCAGAACCCACATGCCTTAGCGAAGCATCTCCGTGGGTTTGAAGTGCAAAAGCAATGAGTGTCGGGTTTATGCTCTCACATCTCCGGAGCATTACACCGACTCGAACCTATTGAACCTCGCCTGGCTTGTCCGAGATGTGAGAGCGTAATGATTGTCGGGTTTAGGAGCCTGCACTCCGTATGTTGCCACTGCACTACGAGGGATAAATGGCGTACCTGCGTTATACCTCAGAGCAACTTCTACGTCTTCGCTTCCTGGTTTACCATGACGTTTGCACTTGGTTTTCACGGTTCAGTCAAGAACTGAGCCAAGGAACAAGGAACGTTCCCGTGACTTTTACTGTCTGAGGCACCGACGTCACAAGCTGCAGCAAGGCGTAGTTGCTGACCTCGCAGACTCTAGACTCCAAAGCTTGCGAGTTCCGGTTCTCAGCTCGCCTCGAACCCCTTCAAACTGCGCAAGTGACTGAAACAAGTGCTGGACCGAAAAGCATCATGATGACTCTCCCGATGCCCTTATTCCGTCTTCCCTAACCCAAATCAGGGGTGTGTGTGCGGCAAGGTGGGTATTTGCTGAGAGCAGGCCTCTCCTCACGTGGGATCTTAAGCGAAGACGGACTCCACCTATTACCACCTACGAGGCTATCAGAAGCCGCATACATGCTATTTCGAAAATTGTGGTGCCAAGATGCCGCGTAGTCGCACCCGCAAAGGCAATCAGCCTGCCCCGAGGGCAAGAGTTGTGAGAGATACTCGGTTCTTGTCAAGGAGCACTATTTCGGCACCCACCGGAAGAAACCTTTTTACTGTTTGACAAGACTTCAACAACATCCCGTAACATCCCGTAACGTCACGAAACCCCAGCACTCAACACACGAAAAAACAACAACAGCTTTTGCATGGAGTTCAGATAGTCCTTGTAAGTAGAACCCTACTATAGTGCAGGAGATCCCGACCAAATTTATGATCTCCTGATATCCGAAATTCCCCTCTCTGTGTTTTGCTTTGCGGTCCTGGAAAACTGTCGCTGTTTAGCGTCCAGGTCTCTGACGATCGTTAGCTGAGATTGGCGACACAGCTGTCGCTGGGCTTTGCTGTATGGGTCTGGTGATGCGAAGGCCGCGGCCTTCAGCCCTCCTCGCATTCCCAGGTGCACATGACTCGGCATCAGACCCGGGATAGACGTAGAACGCCACGGTGCAGGATTAGGCCAAACCCGCGCAACACATCCTGAATCTGCGCAGAACTCCATCCACCCCAACCTACATCTCATAGTATTCTGCTTCCAGGGACATCGAATCATTCGGCTACTTAGCCTAGATCTGGATCCGCAATGGATTGGAGACCTCATCCGGCTAATTTCACCGCATGGCTAATCCGTCACAGCTTTAACAAGTCTACTCACATTTAGGTTGGGTCTCTACGTCGCTATACGTCTCCCTGCCTCCATAATCGAGGGGTGAGTGTCCTCAAGTCAAAACAAACGCATTCACGGGCGATGGACAAATGAACGAGGAAAGCGAGAGACACAACAAAAGGATACAGTGCGACAGAGGGGGAGAACCAGAGACATGCCACGGCAGCGGAGAACACCAAAGATGGAGACAGAGACCGCGTGATTGAGTCACTCAAGTATGCTCAAGTCGTCCTCGCCGTTGTTAGTAAAAGTCCAAATGCACAGTGCTGTGACAGCACGTGTCGTCTCGTTTCAACTTGCGGCCGGCAATCCGCCAATATCCCTGCAACAAAACACCAGTGGGAAGGGGGTGAAGCCGAACCGGTGCTCGGCACAAAGCTCAAAGCTGGAAGGCAAAAGCTTCTGGCATGCTCTAGGCTAGCATGTCTGCGCTGATCCTTCAGGAGGTGTGCGGCCGGCACCGAAACTTTGCCCTTCGTCATCCAAGTCAAGGCATACCTAGTCATAGCTGAAGCGAGAACGGGGTTGGTGTTCAAGTCTGCATGCTTTTACCCTGTAGTAGTAGTAGTAGTAGTAGTAGTAGTAGTAGTAATGGTAGCAGTAGTAGTAGCAGTAGTAGTAGTAGTAGTAGTAGTAGTAGTAGTAATAGTAGTAGCAGGAGTAGCAGGAGTAGTAATAGTAGTAGTAGTAGTAGTAGTAGTAGTAGTACTAGTAGAAGTAGTAGAAGTAGTAGTAGTGGCAGTAGTGGTAGTGGTAGTGGTAGTGGTAGTCGTCGTCGTCGTCGTCGTCGTCGTCGTCGTCGCAGTCGTAGTCGTAGTCGTAGTCGCAGTAGTAGTAGTAGTAGTAGTAGTCGTCGTGGTGGTGGTGGTGGTGGTAGTGGTAGTGGTAGTGGTAGTGGTGGAGGTGGTAGTAGTAGTAGTAGTAGTAGTGGTGGTGGTAGTGGTGGTGGTGGTGGTGGTAGTGGTCGTGGTAGTGGTAGTGGTAGTGGTCGTATTAGTAGTAGTAGTAGTAGTAGTAGTAGTAGTAGTCAGTAGTAGTAGTAGTGGTAGTCGTAGTCGTAGTCGTAGTAGTCGTAGCAGAAGTAGTAGTGGGACTTAGCAGGGCATATCTTGTTCTTGGCTTGTCGGCTGCCGCGCAATCAGAAAACCAAGTTTGCGAGCACAACATGAAATTAATTAGCTCAATCAAGGGTCCTGATTTGGTTAAAGTTCGGTAAGGGGCTTGTTGCACGCAGACCCTTGAAAACGCTCTGGTCGCTCTTAAAGTATACGCCATGCACAGAACATGAACTTCGCTAGCCGCTAGCCGCTAGACGAAGCCACTGGCAGATGTCTAACAAGCTTTCAACCGTTGGAACAAGCATCACGCAATCAACTGCGAGTACATCCGTGCCCTAGCGAACAATGTGGCGACTCGGGGCCACCGCAACGCAAGCCCTAACGAAACCTGTCGAAGACCCAATACCTGTCGCAGACCTGATAAACCGCTACACCCGCCGCGCAAGGTGCTGCATGTTCCAGAAGCCAGAGAACTTGCAAACCACAATGCGCTTACATTCGCGATGCCTTCAAATTCCACACCCTTCCGTTTTTCATCCTAAACCTCTGCAAGCTTTAAACACTGGGAGGTAAAGACGAGACACCACGGCCGAATCGCCCGGTGGAGGAGCCTGCCGCGAGGCTCCGGTGTCGAGGTAGGGGACCTCTTAGCCCTCTTAGTCTGACGGCTCAGGTTCAAGACAGGCAAAGCTAATTGGGATCGTAGAAGGTGCTGAAACCTCGGTGACTAGGGGGCTGCGTCACAAGCTTTGGGAACCCTGAACCGCGCTCTCAGACCTCAAAGACTCTTTCATCGCTCGGAACTCAAAGGGAACGTGCATCGGGCCAGCGTTTGCTGCAAGATTATCCGAACATTCCCCAACTTTGGGATCTGGAGTCCATGGGCTAGACGTAGGATCCTGAATGTGCAGCCCCTTTGAAAAAAGTCATGTTGCCAAGACACCACACGACGAGTTGGATGAAAAGGATCAAGCCTGGTCCCATGCTTGAGGAGCGTTGTGATTTGCAAAGCCTGAAACAAATCATCACACCTGCCAGTAACTCACGAGCGCACTGGGCGCGGTGAACTGCACCAAGCCCTGGAACACCCTTCCACGATAAACGCTAGATCCGCATAGATTTGCAGATCCTCATTCTCTCCAAAACAGACTCAAATCCCTGTTCTTGGCTCCGAAAGCCGAACAACCCATCGTTGCAGGTCGCGAAAAGCTTAGGCAGGCGGCTGTAGATGGCGCACACAATGCTTTGCACGAAGACCGCTGCGCGGCTGAGCCCTGGACGTTCAAGTGGTGTCCGGATTCAGGGTTTCGGGTCGCAGTAGTCTCCATCAAAACCACTCAATGCGAGGATTTTGATCCGGCAGAATTCTCAGACTTGTTTAGGCTGCATTGAAACGTTGGCTCTCGATTTGATATGCCGATTCCCGATCTCCTGGATATTACGGTGGTGCATTGAATTATGATGTGTGTGTGTGTGTGTGTCTGCCCGTCCGTGTCTGCTGTGTCTCGCTCCGAGTCGCATGCACACCGCGCCACGAATAACCACACCGGGTCCAAGAAATGGAAAATTGCGCAGGATAGGAGGACTGAGCTCGTCGAGCGTAAACACCGAAGCCTTCGCTGAGCCCAGTCTGTGAAAGAGGGAACGGGCCTTGACAAGGACACGTAAATAAAGCACCGTCAACTTTAGGAAATCCCGACGACAAGCTCAACGCACGTGCTTTCTTCTAGTACCCTTGAGGCCATGGCGAATGGGGTGTGTCACAAAGAGTGCCACAAAAATCGGGCTCAGCACGAAGACAGCGAGTCCTGAAAACAGCAGCACAGACTCACTTCGCACCTCCCTGGAAGCCCATGCATTGTGGATCAAGCATCTATGTTAGTGTGCAACAGGCCGCGAGGCTCTGGGCAGAGGCTGTATGTCTGCAATGAGACTAAGGCGACCATACAGTATGAAACCAGCTGGACAACTGGACAGACTTGAGTCAAGCACCTCTGCAACACCTAAAAAGACATGTTCCCCACACCATAACATGCCCACAGGTCCGAAGCAGCTTTTCGTCTTGCGATCTTATTCAGTTCCTGTCATTCATTGCCATGCTGCCAATGATTTGCCATTGGCTAGTTAGCCTATCAGCTACATAGCTTGAAGGGTCCACAACAACCACTACAGCAGCCTATATGGAGAGATCCACGAGATGGGGAAACCGTATGAGTTTCACTGCGGGTAGTATATATGTATGTACATGTCTATGTGCGTACACAGAAGGTTGCATACGCGATACAGACTCAATACTCCTCGCATCTTGTTTAAAGGGGATCTGCGAAACCACTACCTGCAGTAAGCAATGCGAACTTATGCGGATTCCGGTAGCATACGCATAGGCCGGTGAGATTTTATGTTAACACAGTGTGTACGGAAGACGAGCTTGAGATGGCTGCAATATGTGTAAAAGCAGCTCAGAAGCAAACGCTGAACGGAGGCATCCGTCGATCAAGTGAAAATGATGTTGGTCCAGCCAGTAGTCTACATCTCATTCGGGTCATCATAAGGATCGAAAGCAAACCAGCACCTACCGTGCACCCACTCAAAGCTTACCATCCCCTAGAGGTGGCTGCAGATTGTAAATGGGTGGTGCGAACAGTCATAGTAAATAGAAAGCTCTCTACTCTATCTCAAACACAGCCCTCCATATCTATCTCACTCAACACCTGGCTCGGGCTAGGCCAGGGGACCCAAGTTCCACAGGATCAGCAGTGGTATACCTCAGCTCGGCGAGCTTGTGCCGACTCCAATGCAGTGAAGAGCAGTGCAGAGCGCATTGAAACTTTCGTTCGGAATGATGTGCCCAAAGAACAAGACTAAACCCTAAAGCGTGGTATATGATATATGCTGGTGTCTTGCGGAATTCATTTTGGAACTGTACTTCTGTCATCGCGCACACGCACACGGCGATTCACCGCGGTGTGGAGGGAGGGAGAGACTGAGTGAGAGAGTGAGTGAGTGAGTGAGTGAGTGAGTGAGTGAGGGAAGGAGGGAGTGAGTGAGGGAGTGAGGGAGCGAGCGAGGGAGGGGAGAGCCAGAGGGAGAGTGCGCGAGGAAGACTGGGCAAACAGGTAGGCGTGCAATGCAGTTATAGATTGATGGAGAGACCTCTGCTTGGGATTGGGGATGCGGGGATGTTGTGTTTTCCGCTCCTCGCTGAAACGGTTCGAGTTCGAGTCCATGGGGTGTTCAGAACGACAGTGGCTAGCGTGGTGAATTAAGGCTTCATGAGACCTTCCTGTAACCTCTGTAAGCAAGGCCTTCCTTGGAGTTTGCCTTGTGGGGCAGCCCCACAGGCTCCGGAAAGTGCAGAACTTTTCATGCAACGCGGTCCGCTATCCAGCTCGCGACATCGTCTAGCTCCTCATCGCAGGCGCTGTGACCCATATTCTCGTAAACACGCCAATCCAGCGAGATGCCCACCTGAGCTGCAGCTATGTGGTGCTGAAAAGCGCGGCCTGTATTTTTCCCCTCGCGCATGGCTACAAGGACCAGTGCCCAGAAGCGAGGATGTTTTGATCCAAAAACTCAGGCTTTGCAACTGCACACCGCAGACCTGCCCTACCTCAATGAATGGAGGAGTAGTGTTCGAAACCATACCCGGCAAACGACCCCAGCGGAGCTGGAAAGGAACGACCTCCGCATCTGCTTCTGCTCTCGTCGTGACCAGATTTTCACCACCCAGCCATGAAATGCAATCATCTTTCTGTCCGACACTGAACTCATACCGAACTCTGCAAATCAAACAGATAGACTCCTTCCTCTGGCTTTCCTCCTTATACCTACTGCGAAGACTAGTACTACTGCTGAATCCCATGACCTCCTACAACAATGAAAAACCCGATTGGTGACGGCCCGACACGGCCAAACCCTACACTGACACTAGGGGCATGCCCATCCAAGATAAAAAGTCCCAAGGTCCGAAGCTTCGCCGATCCCCAAAGCATGGCTCACGCGGGGTTTCGAACTTCGGCTCTTTGGCCTGTGAATGTCTTTGGTCAATCTGAAGCTCGGAAGCCCTCACCAACCCGAAACCCACGTTGCACCCTAAACTTCAGTCGAATTCCTACAGCCGACACCTCCTCCAGCCGTTTGCGGCCCGCATGTGCCCAGCTCAAGCGCACAACCTCGACCGTGTTCTCAACCCTCAGCTTTCCAAGGTTTTAAGCATTCGACGATGCCAGCAGGCCTCAAGCGGTTTCGGAGATTTGAGAAGCGCTGAAGTTCACTGACTGCAGTTCTCTCACTATGAAAGCTCGATATATTTTAGCTGACCGGATCCGCATAGGTAAGTTGGAGCAGAAGGAAGAAAAGCTGCAAAAGCGCCAGGGTGCAACGGTTCTGGGTTCCCTATCCCAAAGCCGCACCGGCCAACGGCCGTCAGAACTCCAAGGTTAGGAGCCTAGAGGTTTAGACTTTGTTGAGTTGAGGCTCTGCGCTGGATAGCTGCTTAACTCTAGAGGGTTCTTGGCTCAAGAAATATGGGGCGTGGGGCCCAATGTGGGGCTGTTGCCATTGTTGCCCTTCGAGCCAAATGCGCACGAACCCTAAACCCGAAATGCTAAATCCAGATGATAATTGCGACCAGCACAGGCTTCGGAGACGTCCCCGACCAGCCCATACTTCGAACAGCCACGGACCCAACCCTCCGTCGGTACTTCAGCACTCAGAACTGGGCACAAAGGGTTTATAGCCTCATGACTCGCAAGAGCGGACTCTTCAGGCAATCCAAGTCTCGCGAAGGCACAAACACGCGACATTGAAGTTGCTCCAGTGACCAATGGCAAACAGGTGCATCTTACGGGGCGGGGTCCTGAAAACTAAAAGCAAAAGTTCTTGAAACCCTGAAGCCTGACGAGTTCGGCACCTAGAAACGTGGTTGCTGGCATGTGGGTCCCTCGAAACCCCAAGCCTTGCCTGGTCTGCGGAGCCATGGCAGTGCAGGACCGGCGTGCTGCCTTCACTCCCGATCTTGTTTTTATCGTGCTTATCCTGGCATAATGGTTGATAAGCGGCAAGAGACTATGCATGGTTGCTGAAACAAGTTCCGGCTGGCTTCACAGAAACTCAGCTTTGCACAGTTTCTTCATAGCACTGCATTGGTTTCGAACACGTTCAATGTCCAATCGAAACTCCACAAAAGCCAGAAGAATCTCTCTGTTCAGCACCGCCACTGGCTTCCGGAGAAGGCGCAAAGGTGCGAGCAAAGGGCAGGTATCCGGACATGCAGACCACCCCACCTCAGTCGCAAGTGGCAAACTTCCACACGCAGTTTGTTTGCGGAGACGTTGGTTACACTGCTGGCGTTGGTGTAACAGATGGTTGACGAACATAACATAGCGAGTCGACCGGCCAGATGTATAAACATATCCTTACTTAATGTTACCTCCTGATTAGTAACCCCCCCCCCC
>CAJNDV010034953.1:0-13825 GCA_905221635.1 Symbiodinium sp. CCMP2456 | reverse complement strand
AGTAGAAATCAAGCACCAATCGTGTCGATATTGCTGCCGTACCTGGTTGTGGGGCCGTTTTGCGGCGGTTCCAATGGCCCCAAAGCACGAGAAAGGAAACACGACCGGCGACCATGATGCTACTGATGCTCGCGTACAGCGCGCGCGGGGGGTTTTGAAGGACACGTGGGAGGGGGGGCGTAGTGCGTATGCCTTACGGCTCACGGTTTAGGGTTTATAGGGCTTTATTATAGGCTTGCCAAACTGTTGGCAGCATCTTCGGGGCGAGAATCGGAGCGGTGCCGGCCCGTGCCGCCAGGCCCTACAATAACAAGTATCGAAAAGCCCGAAACACAAATCATAGCAGGCCGATTGGGAAGTAAGCTGAATTTAAGAGGAGATTCCTCATGGAGCAAACCACTATAGCCCAAAAAAACACGCCCGGAACCGTACACGCAACCTACGGTAAACTAAAGCCGCCCCCTCTTTCTGCGGCTTCGCTACAGCAGCAGCGAGGCTCCCCAGGCCCAGCCGTGTGCCGTGTCACCCAGACCGTGAAGCAAAATCACGGCAGAGGAAGCATCATCCTGTTTGCGGGTAACACATTGCGGTTTAGACATATCTTTTTTCTCGGGGCTGGCGGGATTGGGGTTTGCAGGTTTCCTCATTCTGTTTTGGGTCTTTGTGGCGACGAGGTCTTGCGATTAGATTGAGGCTCACATGAGGTTCAGCGTGTCGAAGCCTGTTTGAGGGGATGAAGCAGAAGACTTACGTACAAGTATTTTGCTGGGTTGGGATGGAGGAGGTCGGGTGTCCTGTTATCATGCATTGCTATTCAGGCAGCTTGAGTCAGCTTGATCTTTCCAGATGTTGGGCCGAGGGCCTCGAGCGCTCTCAGGGCGGTCCTTCGGAACTAGACAGGATGGAAGCCCTCGGCAGGGCTCAGGCTTCCAGTTTACGGCTAAGGCGGATGTGGACGTGTGATTCAGGGGTATTGTGTGATATTGTAGGATGAAACTTACCTCAAGCCTCCCCTCCCCCACCGGTCCTTGCCCAACCGGATGACAGGAGAAGATTCCGTCGCAGCGAAGAGGCCATGAGCGAGCCCCTGACGGCCTGCACGAAAGGCCAATTCAAAAACAACACAAACACAGGGAGCACAACATGTGTTATCAGAATGCCAGAGGAGTGCCAATGACACCACATTCATCCCCATCGTCGCTGGCCGTCGCCGTTGGGACCGGTCGTAGTATTGGTCGTCTTCGTAGTCATGGAACAATCGCAGCAGCATTCCCAAAAGTAGTCCGTCTTGCACTCCATCTTGTGGTACCAGTGGTAGGTAGCAGTCGCGGTGGTGAGGGCGGTTGTAGCTGTGATGAAGGTAAATGGCGCCGCGGTCGTCACAGCAGTCGTTGTCCGGGTTGGTGATCGGGGTACAGCGGTAACGCACCCTCAACCAGAGTTTCAATTCCCGCGACTCTGTCGACCGGCCGGCCGCCAAAAACAAGAAAAGCAAAGAAGGAAACCGTTCGTACCTCAACCTGCTGGGCAATACCTGCCTTGCCTTTCAAGACAACCGCCAAAGTAGGAAATTGAGAGTCTGTCGTTCTCCAAGTTGGAGAAATTGCCTCCCACGCTTTAACTTTTGGCATTCATCAAGAGACCGAGGGTACCTTCCCCAGAGAAGGTATCTTCTTCGGGAAAACAAGGAGGATTGCATAAGGAAGACATACATGGATTGTCGCCGCAACAAGAGATTTCCGCTGTTGATCCAGCGCTGTTCCCGCAGTCGGTGGTGGTGGTGGCAACAGTAGCACCCAAATTAGCTTCAGCAGTACTGGTACGAGGACAAGGAAGCAACAGCAGTGATGCTGTTGCGCGAAAGGAAAGAACCTTCACGGACGGCACAGGGTCTGGACACCAACACGGAAAGCTTCAGCTGCTAACTCGTGCTTCGAACAAGGGCTGGTCCCCGAAGCCCCGCAAGCTGACATCCCGGTTGGCCCGAGGCTGGAACTGACGCGCACACATTATGGCAAAGGCTGGCAAAGGTTGCTTTCAACTTACTATCACCGAACAGACTATAATATAAGGACACAGCTCGATAACGCTCTGACGCAAGAAACGGAACAACTGCAATGCATCCAGTGCTGTGCTCTGTTCCGAAGGAATGACAGTTGGCAACAAACACAGACAGCTCAGCAACACCCAGAACACCGGCAAATACAAAACACCTCGGGCCACCATTACAGTCAATTACAGCTCATGTCCCTGAGGTCCTCGAAACCTTAGATTGTAAACTCTGGTTCTAACTGACTTGTACGTCCTATAAACCCTGGAAAGCTACAGGCCTACGCAGCAAGTCCCATGAGACCTCCACAGCAATCCGAAGTCCCGAGGACAAACCCGGCTACGCTGCACCCTAAACCCTTCAAATCTCAAAACCTTCATTATAGACCCTCAAAGCCCCTGAAGCCTTGCTACAAGGGTCACCTGGACCACGCAAGGTCGAAGCGGCGCAGAACGTACGGCAAAGCATGGCTTCGGGTAGAGACTGCAAGCCCCGGCCTTCTTATGTTCTCATATCATGTAGGAGAGGGTCGAATTGGTTTAGGGACAAGGTTTTTGCGGTGAGGCTTTAGGACTAGGTTTGGGCTTTAGGCCTCCGTAGGCTCACGGTTCGGGACTTTCTGACTTACCTGACACGCTGAAAAAACGTCTGGGCCATGAAGCTGCAATGGCGAATGCATTTTGGACAAGGAAGCATCATCGTCCCCCCCTGCAGCCTTAAGAGCGCTGCTACGCCTAAGCCATAAAATTTCGCCTCAAAATGTCAAATCCTCTATCGATTCGTCTAATTCCCAAAACCCCTCAAAGCTGAGGGCAGCCAAGAAATCATGCCTCATCTCGACCCTAGCCCTGAACCACATGCATACCACGAACCCAAGAAACGAAACCCGCAGCGCCACGATGCAAAGCTTGGCCAGAAGGGCAGCACCCCGGCTCCCGACTCCAGACCTGAGCTGAGATGCTCGTCAGCTCCCATCGCGATGATTGACTACACTAAAGTTGGGTTACGGGTCTTCGATTTCCCGAACGAGAACAGAACAAGAGTCCACAGCTGAGGCTGAGTCAACACCATTCCCCTGGGAATAGGACTATGATATTGGAATCTAGCGACTACCTCGACGAATGTGAGGGAAGCTGAAGACTTGTCGGCAATGGAGTCTTTGAAGGAGCAGCTTTGGGCTGCTCTAGACTCTAGCATGAAGTGCCCCCATCCATCCTTCAAACTTGATCTGCACCTAGCCACTGCCGAAGTAGCCTCCGCATGCCAGAGAGCCCTGTTGCCAAGGCCTCGAGTTGAAAGATCGCTTTTTGTGGGCTATTTTGGTAAGGTTACATCACAAGAACCACAAAAATCGCTGCTGTTCGGATCAGCATACACTTGGTCGACGGGAAGATATGTGTATGTATGTCTGCTACGTGCGCACGTACCTCCGCATGTACATCTGTATATATCCGTATGTATGCAACTAGGCATGCATGCATGGAGGTGCATACGTACGTACGTTCGTACGTACGTACGCACGCACGCACGCACGCACTATGTATGTAAGCCTGCATGGATGTATGCCTTCACGCATGAGTGTATGCATGAAGAATGTGTGAATACGGTCGCGCACGTGCCTACATGTTTACTTAGTATACGTATGTCTGTATGCGGACATATGCGTATGTTTCTGCTAAAAGTATTTGCTTTGTACAAACATGTAGATATATGTTTGCTCAGCTACGAGTATGTTAGCTCGCCCCCAACCCCCACGATCCAGCGTATGGGTGGGAACGTGACCAAACAATACAGACATCTTAGATAGATTTTATGTGTCTATTTGTATATATGCATGCATACATAGCATATTTGAGACTTTCTCCCACCACCCTGCCATGGATGCCAGAGTTTTGCAATTTGCTGAACTTGTTAAGCAGTACAAGGTTTCGTGAGTTTAGGTTCGAAAACTCTCTAGCATTACAGTAATGCGTGAGGTTTCCGACTCGCAGCAACTTAGTGTGCAGCAAATCCAGAATTCCAAGGAAGGGATTTGTGAGCTGCAGACTTGGAAACATGTTGGCTTTTGCTGAGAAGTCCTCTTGTTCGGAACACAACACATCGAGACGTGATCTCATATATGTATTCCAGGCATAAAATCTTCTCTTGTTTGTTACTGACAGAGTAAGGGAAATGTCTTAGTTGAGAGCACTGGTGAGATGTGATGAATGCAGCTTAGTAATAAAAGAGAGAGTCTCAATCAAAGAAAGGTTCGCTGATGTTCTATCATCCTTCTTGTTCATTCCGCCTCCCCAGCTCATGTTAATTGAGCTTTCACTTCTGGTGTTTTTGTTTTAGGCATGTTTCCCCGGGCCTAGCAGCCGTTCGGGTCGGGGACCCAAAGGGTGGGTGTAAACCCGGGGGCAGTGCTAAGGGACCTAGTCCCAATGACCAATCCTCCCCACCCGCTCTGCTTCTTGCGGCGGTGTGGTTGATTTGCGCACTTCCTTTATCGTACCATCTTAATGGCGTGTTCGCCCGTGGTGCTGGAACACTGTTCCCTTTGCATCCGGCACACGCCTTTGGGTCGCCCTTGAATGTGCCCTCTGCTTAAAGTATGTCTCCCTCGGCACTGGTAGCACTCCGTCCCGCACTTACACGTCGGATCATGCTGATGAATGTGTCTTGCTGTCACCGCAAACAAAGCCATTCTACACTCATTCCCTCGGCGAAGCTGGATCAGATTTAGACTTTTCAAAATCAGAGCAATTCCGACTTCCACAAGGGAAAACAATACCGCGAGCCTACGCTACACAGCATTGCAAAGCATCAATCTTGGAGGCGCCTTGGCGTCCACTGCTCCGTTTGTCCAGTACGCAAGGATGTCGGCAACGAGTTTTCTATCTCAGCAAGCGTGTCGCCTCATGAATGCGGGATTGGTTTGTACTTGCTTCGACAACATGAATACAAACACGACATTCGTGCCCTGATCTGGACACATCGTGCGCTGCGCACGGCTGACAAGCGCTTGCTTCGTTTTTTAGTATCTGTTCGTTACGCTTTCTGCCATTGCCTCTGCCTTGCGTGCTCTGCCATGCATAGGGCCACGACGGCTTCGGAGCTTTTATCCTGTTTGCGTCTTAGCCCTCCATGACTTCTCTCTCTCTCTGACAATCGCTCGCGCCAGACATGTTGCAAGCCGGACTGTCTTAAACATAATCCGGTTCTGCTGTCTAAGCAGAGCATAACACTGGCACGTTTATCATCTGTCAGAACCAGCGTAAATATGGTTCATGGAACTTTTATAAACGCCAAACAAAAAGGTCTGTCAATATCAAGGCAACAAGGCCAACAGGGCCGTGGGTGTTTGGCACGGGATGCCATACCTGCGTGATTAACCCGGAGATCGAAAGCTCGCGGAGCAGCGTGCTTCCACCTGATATTTTGAATTTTGAGGGAGCACACACCCCAAGAAGTTGCGAACTTGCCACACCTTCATGCATTTTCGGGTGTTCCAACACATAAGGTGCCGAAATTCGGCCGCAAATTTCAAGCCATGTCAATTCTTGTCGAACCCAAGACAAGTAACAGGACCGTTGTACGTGAATGAGGACAGGCAGGGGCAAAATTGGCCGTGATTTCGGCCTATCTGTCGTGTGCGAAGCGATCTGTAAAGCCGTGTGAAACCAGTGTGAAACAAACAGCAGTGGCTTGGGGGGCGGGGGGACGATAAATAACTGAAAATGCATATATATAAGCAAGCATATATATATATATATATACATAAGTATGTATGTATGTATGCATGTATGTATGTATGCATGTATGTATGTATGTATACATGTATGTATACAAATAATGTGTATATATATATACATGTACGCACACACGCACAAATAACTTATCGAAAATAAACCCGCAGCTGTGAATGCAGTTAGCCTGAGTTATGTTCCGATGCAGTTCTGCGTGCAAACAAACATGTCTGTGCTGCGGCTATTGTTTTAAGCTCTGCGTAGCGATAACGCGTATCTGGTCTATTTGTATTTATTTTATACTTATGTTTAAATACACAATTGTTTCTTCTGATATTTAGACATATATACATACATATGCATCTATATATATATATATAAATTATATATATATATATACATACATCTTTATTTACTCATACTATACATGTACGCAGAGCGCGAGGGAGAGAGAGCGAAAGAGAGAAACATGGTACGTGGAAGGTTGAAGGGAAATTATTGGATGAGAAAAGACTCATCGCTTGCTGCCTGTTCGGCCTCCCAGACACTCGAGGCAAACGTCGGAACTCAGAAATTAGAGCAGTTGGTTTAGTGTTCTTCATTGCTTAAGGTTTTGCCGAGTCTTCGAGCTTTCTCGACGCGATTTAGCCTGTCTGTGTCCCGGGCCCCAACCCCTGAACAATCAAGATACATTTAACAAAAGGATATCTAGCTTCTTCAGCTTAACAACTTGACTAAGGGCCCTGTCTTCAAACGTACGTCTCACGGTTAACTCTGAAACGTGGTCTCAGTGCCAGGATGCGAAAGCCTTTCGCAGGACAGGAAACTGCCAGCGCAGCCTGCGCAGATCCATGATCTGCCTTACCGCCAGAGTCAGGTTCTGCCCAGCGCTTCAGACAGGTCTTCAAAGAGGCTTGGCGACGAAGCTTTCGGTTTACAGGTGAGTTTGCAATATTATTCGAGCGCAGTTTGCATAAGGGTTTCCTTCTGGGTACAAAATTAAGCACGTAGCCACATCTGTGACTGATGTTCCCTTGCATGCGGCATGGATGCACTTATGGAACCACAGAACCTAGCTAAAACGAGCCGCACATCTGCCACTCGCATTGCACATGGGCATGGTCTCACAAGTAGCTTTCTCCCTGGACTTTTGGGGTATCGTTTTGGACGTAGAATGAAAGAGTCTTAGTAACAGCAGAAGCAAATACCCGCGAAGGGGTGATAGTATGGCTGAGGGTTTCGGGGCTTTCCCTGCCCTCCGAAGGATTTTCAAAACTCAGAACATCGCAAACTTCAAGTCCCTTGAAGACCTCCGCTTACAAACCGCTCGAAGCCGTCAAGCACAGCAAGCGACGTCTTCTTGGTGACGTTGAGCAATGCCAGATCGTGAGTCGTGATTCCAAGCCTAGGTTTCGTTTGTCCCGCTTGGGGTTGAAGGTTTGTGGTAGGCTTCCATGAACACCTGAGCTGAAACCTTGAAGCTTAGCCTTGTAAACAAAAACAGGCGCGGCTCCTGAAACCCGGAACCAAGATCCGAGAGCGTGCTTCCTTTGAGGTAGGATTAAGAGATTCCAGCCTCACAGGGCAGCTCCTGTCTTCTGAGGAAACACCTCGTGTTGAAAGGAGTCTTAGGCCGAATGTAGAATACCGGCGCTTAGGTCAGCAATTGGGCGCGAGGACTCAGTCTGCAAGTGGGGGTTCCTGGAAGTAAAGGATTCCAAAATAAACCCTACCTTGACAAGTCTTACAGGCGTGAGAAAGCTGGCATTCCGATGATGATCAGGTGGCAGCAAGAGGAAGGATAGGACCAAGAAGACCTCGCTCCGAAGCTGGCATCGGACGGGCTTGTGGTTTACAGGGTAGAGGCGGCATAGGCTTTAGGCAGTTTAGGCAACCCTAAAGGTTGGTTTCAGCGCTCACAATTCGGACAAGTCCAGGCGTGGCAGGTGCCTGTAGGTCGGATGAAAAGAAACCGAAAGGCCTGATACAAAGTAACACTAAATCCGTAATCGGAGTAGGTCAGTCCGAACAGAAGTCACCACGAGGGAAGAACAACTAGATGGAAACTTCCGTACCAAAAGAACAACTACGTCATCGATCACGTTCAACGGGGTTTAGTTGCAAGGTTTAAGACCGATCCTGCCGAAACCCGGTTACCATGTTTATGGCTTTGCAATTTAGCAGTGTTTAGCCGTTTAGCTGAATGGAAGTGGGCGGGACGATACACTCCAGCATGAAGTACCCAGAAAAGCCACACGCAAGTTTGAGACCTTCAGTCCTGTTGCCAGGGTTTGGTTTGTCAGCAAAGGCGTTTCAGGCAGAGCCGTCTCCAAGAGTCCCAACAGCACATTCCCAAGCCGCCAAGCCCCCAAGCCAAGGCGGCTCTCGGAGCTCTGAAGCTCCGCACTTTGCAGGTGTCGAACAAACTCCGCCAAATACCAGTCATTCCAATTGAAGCAAAAACGCAGCAGCCGAAACGGCATGAGCATGCCAAGGCCCTGCATCCGACACCCAAGTTCTGTCCTGTCCTGAGTTACACACCGTGGAATCATCATTCTATGAGGAATAAAGTAAACTAACAGTCAACACTCACATCGAAGAGCCCAGATCCCAAATCCACAACCTCAACATGTTCATGCAGCGAGCCTTTGCCCACAGTCGAAGCCAGTCAACCCGCCCTGCCATGGCCAGCATGTGGCCTCTGTCAGCTAACTGCCCAAGCATAGTCAAGCAACCATCTGACAAATAAGGCAAGCCCCTTCTGCTGTGAAAATGGACCCAAAACCACTCGGCTTGCCCGTCACCGTACATAGTTTTTCTTTGGGTGCTGTTTGTTCCTGCACCCGCACGTCCACGTCATCTCCAAATCCCTTGTCCCGCGCTGCTAGCAAAGCAAAAAGCCTTCGACCCTGAACAGCTGACATATTCTCCCAAATAGCATGATAAGACCGGCTGACGGCTAGAACCGCTGGAGGGCTTGAGCAACTTGTTTGCCGATAATATTGCTATCCCGGATATCCCTTACTTTTTCTCTTTAAAAGCATGTACGTTACAGATCGATACATTACATAGATTGATTGAAACATTCACGGACAGGTAGATAGGAGGTCTGTCAGTCTGTGCCCTTGTGGGTTTTGGGGTTCCGGGTCACCGGATCTACACATGTGTCGCACCATTCCCGATTTAGACTTTCGGTCTTGCCCTGGTTTGGGGCCGTGCACTTCTGAATCCTGTACCCAAGACCTGAATCTCCCCAAGGTCTGGGGTTCTTGGAGTCAGTCAGAAGAGGTTGTTGCCTTATCAGCTCCTGGCAATGTGAGGAATACTCATATCTTTAAGCCTTGAACCCTGAGCTACTACAGGAAATCCCGCCCTGAATGCTTAACCCTTATACTTATAATCCTAAATGCTCGTCCTCGAATTTGGCGTCGAGGGACCATTGAGGCTAACGACCGGGATTTCCACCGCGCTGCAGCTGGAATTCCTGAGTTCATCTTTCTGACAGTGTAGACCATGAGGGTCATCGCGTCTTTAAGTAAGCGCTGATGGGAGAAAGGTGGCTTACGTACAGTGAGACTGGACTGCTGCATGCGACCTAGGATCTAGAAAACCGTCAACAAGGAGTTGACCCGCGAAGCCTGCACAAGCTTACAACTTGCACGTTCAAGGGTGCAAGTCCCAGGTTTGCATGCGTCTATTTGTTTGCTTAACTTCTCAACCCCTTCGTTAAACGCTACAAAACCAAACATGGCCTCACAAACTCCGAAAACCGCCAAAAAAACGTCAGACCTTGGAACACCCATAGGATCTGAAGTGCACACTTCCTTGAAAGCGAAAGGTTGTTAAAGTCCGAACTTGAAGGCTCCGCAAACATGCAACTGGCATCGAGGCCACAGCAAAATAGGTTGTAACTTTAGACGACAGTACATTGATATAGGGACTCGCACGGGCTGAAAATTCTTCACATTGATGTACAAAAAAGCCGCCCAAGCCCAAAACGGATCAGGGCTCGTCACACTTGCTATGCAGTCGAAGACATTCGGCAGCTGCTGGGCGGGTTTACCATGCCTTGCTTTCATCGAGAGGGTGTAGCAGAAGTCCATTCGTGGGGTGGGACGGCTGCATGGGCATGTATGGGCCGTCTGGGATGGGAAAACTTGCTTCTGGCTTGTATATAGGTGTTCATGGCTGAGTCGTGGTGTGTCGTGGTTTCACTTCGTCCACATACTGCTTCAGGTGAGGAATGTTGAGCCTGGCCTTCCGTGTGTTCCCCTTACCTTAAACCCTGGATGCTGCGATCCATGACCGTACGCCTTGATTCACAAAAAACTCCGAACCTCAAATCAGCCTAGTAAAGGCTTGGGGCTTCCTGGTTCGAGAGATGGTTGACGGTTGAGCCTTTCGGGCTTCAGGTCTTCAAGAATCCTGATGCTGCGGCCAACTTATAACTTTTGGATATATATATATACACACAGTAAGGCCGTCGGCACAAACAAGGCGGCATCAGCCCGATCAAAGATCCCGAAACACGACCCTCGAAACTAAATTTTAGACCCTGCGCAACCGTAGACACCAACACCACAGATTCTGACGGCACGCTTGATTCGCTGGCGCAGCTCGTGGAGCATCTTTGCATCCGCGCGCCACCTGGGAGGAAGGTCTAAGGTCTGGAAGATGTTCTTGACTGGTGATCGGGCCTGCTCACAGGTCTCCTGCCCTTTCGCGCCTTTTTTCAGCGGGGCTCTTTCGAAGGCTCCTACCGTCAAAACTTTTCTGAAACCGGACTTGATGACTGCCAGCATTGCCTCCTCTGCCGTTCTTCAGCCGGGCAAAGCCTGTCCCCTACCGTCAAAACCAAACACCATTAATTTTCTCTGGAAATGATTACCTGATGCAGAATAGCCACTAGCGCCATGTCAAAACGCCGGTAAAGTCTGCGAAACGAAGGGGATCAATTCAGTTCATTTCGGCGTCGACGGAGCGTCGAAGGTTGCAGTTTCGGGTGCAACGAAAGACATAGCTATCGGCAGCTACCGCAAGCAAGAGTTGAGGTTCGTTCCTACCTAGGGCACGCGGGCACGTGGGGCTCACAGACACAAACCAAAACTATCAAACAGGCGCTGCGCATTTTGGTTAACCGAAGCCCAATACTGCCGCTGATCTTTAATTGGAACAAACTCGCTAAAGATTCACGAAGGCTTGCTGGATCGGCATGCGCGCAGGTAGGGCGCGAGCAGGGATCTCGCCCTCGCAAAAGATTTTCCATCCAGTTCCGGGTCAGGAATCAAGCTGAATTAGCACAGTGCTCCCGCACCAAGAAGTATGCAGCAAAACAAGCGCTCAGGTTCCTTCGCGTGCCTATGGTAGAGATTCTGTCGGACTGTGTCGAGTGCATCGAGCATGCGGAGCCCAACAAGTGTCAAAAAGGCTACATTATATACGGTAGTGCAGGACACCTAACAGGATCCCCGATTAGACAACCTGCAACAAACCACTGACCACCGACTCCCCGACATTAAACTGCAAGGAATTCTTAGGCCCGAGCATGGTGCCACTGGCACTTGCCATGAAGCATTGTGGGGCATCCATGCCTAGTCAAATTTGAGGGTTTGGTTTAGAGCGAAGAGTTTCAGTTTTGGTGTGCTGGCTGAGATCGCCGTGGGGGTCATGAATGGTATTTTGACGTTGGTTTGGAGAGGTGCATGTCAACTTTCACCCCACCCACGCCTAACCCTTTCAGGCTGAAGGGCACGCATGAAGTCTTGCTGGGGCTTAAGGCTGAAGTTGGACCGAGAGGAGCCTTCAGGAGGAGAACTGGTCTTGTGACAGTCTACATCTTAGGCCACAATGCCGCGCTTGAGTACTCCATAGTACTCCGATACTCGCCCCCCATGTGCGGATCTCCTAAGAAGTCTCTTAACATAAATGGTGACAGTAGCGAGCCACAACGACTTGCCAACTGAATCGTAAGCATGCAGCAACGTCGGCCGTTCGGGATTAGCCATGAAATCCTAGATTCGCCAAGCCCGCTTCCAGTGGCCATAATCCATCAAACCCTAAATCCAACGGAGCCATGATCGGCGGAAAGTTGCACCAGCTGTACGCTCATATAGAGCGCTTACCGAAAGGCTAGTCTGACTGTACTCTCGAATCGTCATCCCAGCCTGGGAGAACATCATACAGGAGTTTGAAGCACCTGTAGAGAAATTTAGGACCTTGTTATGAGATGGGAGAGGGTTTTGATATGTTTTGATTGTTGTTTTCTGACCTGGGCCCGGCCTTCATTGCGTGGGCTGGCCAAGTCCAACTGTCCAATGCTGAGGTTCATCATAAAGGCAAACCTAGGCAATGCGCCACTCGGCTGTTAGCTTACAGGTCTAAAAGTTGCGGAGCATAGACGAAGGCATTTGCTTTGGGTTTGCGGGAGGAGGTGTCCGGGCATGAGAGTATTTAGGGCTGGGACTTCAGCGGATGGGCTCGTCACTACAAGCTTCGGGACTAGAGCGAGCATTTTTCCCAAACTGTATGCATTCCGACTGCTTCGTTTTCGGGGGTGTGAGCACGACAACTCTTCGAGTTCAGATGCAGTCGTTCACTGGATCTCCGCACAAGCCCTGCCCTGAAACAAATACTTTGCCTGAGAACAAGCCCGAATGTGTACCGCGAAATGAAACACAGAAGCGTGTCAAACGGATTTGCATTCAAAGGGCATCTGACCAGGCCCCCCGCCCCGCGATCAAAGACCCACGGCACTAAACCACTTCGTGTCACCGGGTTCGGGGTGAAGACTTCTCTGTATATTGCCCTTGTAGGCTTCACTGAAACCTAATGGGAAGCTCTAGCGGAAAACCAGCGATACTTGGGAAAGAATGGTCCCTTGCATGTCAGCCAATCTACGCATGACAACCTCCGAGGTCAAGAACATACTATCCCCCATCCCTGAAATCCGTCCGGGCAGCACCGCGATGCCAACGCCAGCAGTCCCGCCGCTGAGAACCAAGACCTGGTTGAACTACTGTCGCTCCGGCCCGAAAGCACGGTATGTAGGTGTGCCTGCAAACCCTAACCCTGAACCGTAGACCGTCCACATACATGCCGTTATAGTCAATCCACGTAAGTTAGTTGGCCTGCAGGCTGAACAACCAAATCACCATTGTCGCTGGAGGCCGAAAACTTCTAGACAGGGGACCAAGTGCAGACCGGCGTTTCGGGGTTTGTCTGAGCACAGAAGGTCAGAAGGCCTTCGAACGCGAAGCGCGCAGAGATTTGACTAGCATTTCCAGGCTTGAGAAAGACAAAAAGTATTCCGTTGCGGTGAGGTTCGCGCGGGAAGGAGTATTACTTACTTGGTGAACGTCTGCAGCGTTGAACATTGAACTCCTCACGGTCTTGACTGGAACGAAGACCCATCCCAAACGACCAAGTGTCTTCGGTTTGCGGCCGACCCCTCTTTGTTCCTTGCTGAAACGACAAATGAATGGACCCTAAAACGTGCCAGCGTGTCGCGCCTTGATCTGCGAGGCCCAGAAGGGTGGGACGCCGATCTGCAGCGGATGGCTGCTACGGGTTAAAAGCTGTAGGGTTCAAGGATTTAGGGTTCATGGGGCCCAAATGACTTGGAAAACTCAACTGTCAAGAAGCTGACGTTACAGGGCCGGTAAGATCGGGAGTGCCAGGGGCACCAAATCAACATAAGGCTACAACCCATGGTGTCATTGCCCATGACGCAATAATTCTGGCGCCAAGACAGATTGGAACTGACATTTGAGAATGTTTGACTAGGTTAAGTGGCAGTGGCAGTAGTAGCAGTAGCAGCAGGAGCAGCAACAGCAGCAGCAGCAGGAGTCGTCGTCGTAGTAGTAGTAGTAGTAGTAGTAGTAGTAGTAGTAAGTAGTAAGCAGTAAGTAGTAAGTAGTAAGTAGTAAGTAGTAAGTAATAAGTAGTAAGTAGTAAGTAGTAAGTAGTAAGTAGTAAGTAGTAAGTAGTAGGTAGTAAGTACTACTTGTATATGTACCCTACGCATCTGCCTAATTAGGGTCACTAC